>CAUYRT010105927.1:0-54180 GCA_963574885.1 Lepilemur ruficaudatus | reverse complement strand
GACATTTCTTCTAGAAATCTTATAGTTTCACGCCTTAGGTTTAAGTCTGTTATCCAATGTGAGTTGATTTTTATGAGAGGTGAAAGGTGTGGATCCTGTTTCAGTCTTCTACATGTGGCTATCCAGTTTTCCCAGCACCATTTATTGAATAAGGAGTCTTTTCCCCAGTGTGTGTTTTTGTCTGCTTTGTCAAAGATTAGATGGCTATATGAGGATGGTTTTATATCTGGGTTTTCAGTTCTGTTCCATTGGTCTATGTCTCTGTTCTTGTGCCAGTACAAAGCTATTGTAGTTACTATAGCCTTGTAGTATAGCCTGAAGTCTGGTAAATTGATGCCTCCCAGTTTGTTATTTTTGCTTAAGATTGCTTTGGCTATACGGGGTCTGCTCTGGTTCCATATGAAATGTAGAATTGTTTTTTTTAGGTTTGTGAAAAATGATGTTGGTATTTTAATAGGGATTACATTGAATCTGTAGATCAGTTTGGGTAGTATAGACATTTTAACAATTTGATTCTGCTGACCCATGGGCATGGTATAGTTTTCCACCTGTTTACAGCCTCTGCTATTTCCTTCCTCAGTGTTTCATTGTTTTCCCTGTAGAGGTCTTTTACTTCCTTAGTTAAATGTATTACTAGAATGATCCTGATTTTTAAGAGCTCCTCCAAACCTAAGATAGATATGCCTTCTTCCAGAGATGCTTCATGTTTGTTTTTGCCAGGCACCTGGAGTTCTTAAAAGTCATGGATGAATTTAAATCAAGTTCCCAGCTTGAGCTGCTTTGGCTGATCCAGGCTGAGGGTTGCAAATCTGAGCAAAGACTCATGTGTGGCCTCTTCTTCCTAAGGATATTTTATCCTTTTGCTTTTCTTCTCCCGCTTGCCTCAGCACTAAGGCACCAAGGCTTCTCTGAAGTCCTCTAGGATTATGGAGAGGAGGTGGGGGCTAAGATCTACTTCACCCCAGCCCTGAGGGTATAATTCCTTGGGAGTGCATCTTATTGTGGGGGTAGTCAACTATAAGGCTCCTCAGCTTGGGGCTCCAGCCTTTGGATCTGTCCCTCTAACTTGCAAGGCAGAGGATTTCAAGCTTAAGTGAGCAGTTCTGCAAGTGCCTGCAGAGCATCAGGGCTCTGCTGCTCCAGTAGCCTGCTCACCTCCGTGGTTACAGGTGTTTCTCTCTCAGCTTTTCAGCTTTGAAAGTGAAGTTTGGGAAACGTTCTAATCACCATTTCTTGTTTTCATGGGAGACTTGTCCTAAGAGTGTAGCCTAACCACCTGGAAGCTGGAGGTTCTCTGATGCATTTTTCCACCCCTAGTAATCCTAGCTGGTAGGGTCCTCCTTCCTGGGGGCTGAGGTATCCACTGCTTCAAGGGGATGGCAGGACCCAGCTGAGAACAAGGAGGTGGTGTTCAACTTTTGACTTCCAGAACTGGCTCCTAAAACTCATTTCAGAGGTAATACTGTGAAGGATAAAGCTTTCATTTATAAGAGCCAGGCTTTGTTGAGAGAGAAAAGGTGTATTTAATTTTAAAAAGTTACTCTTAAAAAAAAATCAAGGACCAGAGCCCAGGGAATCAGAGCACACAGTTTTACTAAAACGCACAGAATAGTAGGAAGAAGAGAGTATGAAATGGAAATGAAAGGCCCTTTCTGGGCTGAGGCTGGGTGAGGTGGAAGAATGGGCATCAGGGCAGAAAAGAGCTTGGCAGAAAAGGTCCGTGGTGACAGAGAGTTCGGACACCAGTTAAGGCCTGCTTCCTATACTCTTGTACTCTTCAGAGATAAGCCTCGTTTGTGTTGGGGTTGGAAAGGGCATAGTTAAGAGGCCCAGGTAAGTTTGAAAACAGTAGGGCAGACAGGCTTGTATTTTGCATCCTACTTGGAAATCTCGGAGGAGACCATCTCGAATTGCCCTGTGCAAACACAGAACAGCACTGACAGCACAAATGGCAATGTGGCATGTATAGGCAGAGAGGGCTTCAGAACACAGCTGCTCCCTCTGTCTCAGCAGGGCATGGCACAGGCTCCTTGAGATGAGTAGTGAGAGAGGTTGAGAATTAACAGTCAGCAGGGCTACTTGAGGAGGGGGTGCGAAGGAATGCAGCCCAAAGCCAGAGACCATGGTGTTGGCAGTACCAACACCAACACAGAGAGCCCAGGCACAGGTCCAAGTGGCAGGGACATAGCACCTGAGACAAGAGAAGCTGAGGAGTCTTCAATAGTGGAGGCAGAGAGAATAGAGGCCAATGCCTAAGACTGAGGGCAGACCCCTCAGCTAGAGGGCAGGGAGAGCCAGCTGCCCCTTTTTGGATGCCAGGATGCTAAGCCACTCGGGATGCTTAACTCACTCTTGGGGAGCCAGGCAGGAAAGCATGGACTTGATTAATAATTGGCCTCTGAGAAACTAAGCTTTAAATTAGAAAATGGCTTACAATAGAGTGGCAAATTGTTTTACCATTCATGGAAATGGTGCCTTAAGAGCAAGTTCAGTGTCACAGAAAGCAAAATAAGTCACATCTCTGCATATCTGAGTCCCAGGCTATACATGGGATATTTACGCTACTTCTCTTTTCCAATTTAAAAGAAATGGGGGCTGAGAGGGCTAACTCCTGTTGGCTGCTGACCCTTTTGGGCAATTTACATACATTTAACCTTCATATTAATTTCTGTTTTACAGGATGAAATGGGGTGGGAGGACAGGGGCCCATCCAGGCAGCTCTGCTGGGCATCTTGGATACCTAGGTGTCACCTGTGATGGTTTAGCTCATCTAGACAGGGCAGGTCCCGCATTGAGAAATCAATGCTTTTTATAGCACCCAGGAGAGGAGAGCCAATAAAAATAACAATTTGAGCTGAAATTCCTTCTTGCCCTCCAAATGATCATGAGTCTAAGACTTTTCCCTTCCCCACTGCTCTTGGTCACAATCCCAGTGACCACCCCTAAGGTCACTCCGTTCCCTTAGGTGCAGGTGCTTCTCCTGTGACCCTCTGCTGCTCAGACATATATCTATTACAGCACTTGTATGAAAATGATCCATCTGCCCCTGTCTTTCCCATGAGACTGAGAGCTCCTTAAGGACGTGAACTTGTCTGTTCATTCTGGGTAACATGCCTAGCACATCAGTTGGTACGAAGCTATCTGCCTTCCTAATATTGCAGTAGAATTCCTTGTTTACCTTCACCCCCTCTGAAGACTAATACAGTGGCAATAAAGGAATTTAAAAAGTATGGAATCACAATGGCAAAGAGACTGATAAAGGAGATGACAACAGTTGGGAAAAGTCAACAACACTTTGGAAGCTGAAGGGCTCATGAATGGTAACAGCCAAGCGTGTAGGCGGGGGGCGGGGGGTGGCTAGCTGCATGCACAGCAGAGGCCCAGAGGGGCTCAAGAACTGGAGGAGCTCTAGGTGGGGGTGCCAGAGGGCCTGAAAGTGGAAGGAATGGTTGAGAGTTTGTCTAAGGAGCCCTTAGATCCGCCCCAGCCCCTAATCACCCACCTTATTCTCCCATCTTGGCAGAAGGCCAGATGGTGGCTTTCCACCTGGGTTGGACCAGAAAGAACCTTGACTCACAGATACAGGGAAAGCTAAGAGAAAGGGAAATGACATCTTTAAGATAGGAGGATTAAGTTTGTCTCCCAGAATACCAGATTAGGGATGCCTCTCTGGGAAACAGACTCACCCAGGAGAAGACATCAACACATGCTGACATTTGGGGTTTTTGAGCCTAGGGCCTGATTATATGGCTACCAGCTTCACCTGCACACCCAGATAGCTTCCAGCCTCCAGTTAGGGCCTGATCTGCAAATATGAGTGGCAACCTGGGAAGAGACACATTTTAGAAAGGTGCCTACCATAGAAGACAGAGTCAAAAACCACCACCAGGAGCAAAGGAACTTGGAAGACACAAAGGCAGTGCAGAGAGCAAAAAGAAATTTCAAAAACTTCCACACATTGTCAGAAATACTGCAGAGATGATATCCTGTCCCTGAAACAAGAATGGTGTGTTTTTTAGAGGAACAACGAGAAAACAGGGAGAAGCTTTAAGAAATTAAAAAATATTCACTCATTCAACAATATTCAGCAACTGCCTATTACATGCCAGGTGTAGTGCCAGATACTAGGGAAATACAGTGGTGATGAAACACACCAATTCTTGCCCTCATGGACTTTACACTCTGCTAGATGATATCAGCAATAAACTCAATTAGTAGAAGAATTAAAAATTAATTTGAGAGAATCATATGCTGAAAAAATAAAGTTAGAAGTTTGGTCCAAGAGGTCCAACATTTAACTAATAGAAATTTCTGAAAGAGAAGAGAAAAATAGAAAGGAAATCATGAAAGCATTAAGACAAATATTCTCCCAGACTAGAAGGATGTACATTTTCACAATCAACGGCCCTCCAAGTACTCAGCACTTGGAATAAAAGAAGGTCCACACAGTGGCAAACCATTCTAAAATTTCAACCACTAGGTTTAAAGAGAAGATCTTAAATGTTCCCAGAGAGACAACCAGAGGTCAAATACACAGGACTGCAAATCAGGATAGCATTGAATTTCTTACCAGCAAGTCTGAAATCCAGAAGATAGTGAAGCAACATTCAAAACGTTAAAGGAAAATGATTTCTAGCCTAGAATTCTATATTTGGCCAAACTACCAATCAATTAGGACAGGGGTTGGCAAACTTTTGCTATTAAGGTACAGATTGTAAATAGTTTAGGCTTTGTGGGACACATACAATCTTTGTCACATATTTTTTTAAACAACTTTTATTTATTTATTTTCAAACTTTTCTTTCTTTCTGTTTCCTTCCTTCCTTCCTTTCCCCCCTCTCCTCTCCCTCCTTTCCCCTCCTTTTCTCTCCCCTTTTCATTTCATTTCTTTTCTTGAGATCGGGTCTTGCTATATTGCCTAGGCTGGTCTTGAACTCCTGGCCGACAAGCAATCATCTTGCCTTGGCCTCCCAAAGTGCTGGGATTACAGGCATCAGCTACTGTGCCTGGCCAACAATGTTTAGAATGTAAACAAACCATTCTTAGCTCATGAAATGAATGAACACATGCTGTGGGCCAGATTTGGCTTATGGACTGCAGTTTACTGCCCTTTGAATTGGAGTATGGCATAAAGTTGTGTTCATATATACAAGATCTCAGAAAATGTACCTCCCATATAGCCTTTCTCTGAAAGATGCTGGAGGATGCACTCCACCAAAACAAGTAAACAAGTAAAGCAAACAACTGAGTGAAAGGCATGGGGTCCAAGAAACAAAAGGTTTTGAGTCAGGACACAAGCAAGGAAATCCCAGGACGAAGTAGTATAGTGGACATAGAGAGCTAGCTGTCTAGATAGGAGCTAGAGGGCTCCAGGAGGGATATGGGCAGAAAAAAACAGAACACATAGGTCATCTCATGAGTCAGTACTAAGAAGAGTTTCAGAGTTTTTTGGAAAATTTGGGACTGAATTAGTAATAGGTATATGAAACTAAGGCAATAAATAAATGAAGCAATGAACTCTAGGAAAAGAACCAGGTTTATGTGAGAGACAATGGGATCAGAGTGAACTGCATGGTTTAGTGCATACTATTTACATAGACATAAATGTAAACAATAAATATTAATTGAACGCAAAGCTGTGAGCTAATCAATTTGGGAGCCTGTTGTGGAAGTGAAGTGTGAATGTGAGGGTGGAGGTGTGAAAGAGCTAAATCCTCATTATTCCTAATTGGAAGCCAATAGATAATAGCTAAATCTGAAAAATCAAGAAACAACAGTATAAGCTTGTTACAAATTTCAAAGATCAGAGAAAACAGCTGAAAGTCAAGTGATTGCTCTGGGAACCATGAATCAGGCATAGGGAGGGATGGAAGAAATAACACTATAAGCCTTATAGTAACTTAATTTTTGTTATATCTAAGTTTATAAACATGACATTTAAATTGTTTAAAAATTAATGCACATTAGAAATATTGCAATATACTGAAAAGCATAAGGGAAAAAAGTTAACAGAACATATCTGAGAGATTATTACTATTTATATTTTGGTTCACTTTTTCTTGTATACTTCATATAATGTAAATTCACTTTTATATCTTCTTTATTTGGATACTATCATGTGTTTTTCTTGATCATTAGCACTCTTGAAAACATCATTTTTAATGGCTGCATAATGATGGAGATTAAAAAATATTTTTGTGTGTGCCAGAATCTATATATGACCACCTTTGTAGAATTTGGTTGCAAGCTTTGAAGAGTTTTTAAAGACAGATTATTAGAAAGGATATTTATTGGCTTGAACATTTTGGGGGCTTTTGTTACATCTTGCTAAACTGCCTTTCAGAAATTCTGAACAAGGGGAGAGAGACACCAGCAGGTATGAAAGATTCCATCTCACTGCATACTGGCCAGTATTGGGACTACTCATTTAAAAAGTCTTTGCCCATCTGTAGGAATTTTTTGTGGTTTAAAATTTGCATTTAAAATTACTTACATGATTTTCATTACTTGTTAGACATTTCTATTTCTCCCTTTGTGAACTGCCTGCTCACATTCACTGCTTATCTTTCTACTGATACATAGGAACTCTTTTTAACAAGTGCAGTTGTCCTTCGGTCTCCATGGGGGATTAGTGCCAGGACCTCCCATGGATACCAAAATCCCTGGATGCTCAAGTCCCTTACATAAAATGGTATAGTATTTGCATATAACCCGCACGTCTTTCTGTATACTTTAAATCATCTCTAGTTACTTATAATATGTAATACAATGTAAATGCTATGTAAATAGTTATTATACTCTATTGTTTTGTTTAGGGAATAATGACAAAGAAAAAAAGCCTATACATGTTCAGTACAGATGCCCTAATATTTTTGATCTATGGTTGGTTGAATCTGGGGATGTGGACCTTATGGATATGGAGGGTCAACTGTTACCATTATTAATATTATTCTTTGTCTATTAGATCTTTTGGCAACCATATAGAGAAGATCCTCTTCCAAATCATGGACCTTTTCCCCCAACTCCTGTCTGGCTGCTAGGAATTGGGCCCAAGTCCTAGATTGACTCAGTTTCCTCCTTCATGTGAAGTAAAGCCTCAAGTCTTCATCTTAGGTATTAGTTCTTCTGTCATTTCTTGGACTGTTATTGGTCCTCTATTCTATTGTCTTGCATCAGCTCTCTGTCTCATCTTATAATCTTTATCTGCTTATCTTGTTCTTCAGTTCTGGGAGAATTCCTCAGACTGGTGCTCTAATTCTCTATTTAGTTGCCAGCAATAGCCTCCCTGCTGCCCTGTCTGCCCTGAGAACTAATTGGGCAATGAAGCTATTCATTCCAAAAACATTTCCCTGTCCTCAAACTGATCCTTTTTCATGACAGGCTGTTCTTTTGCTATTATCACATTCTCCTCTTGAGCCTCATGGAGAATCAGACATTTAAAAATTTTATCTTCTTCTTAAGTAGAGGGCCACTTACCCCAAATCTATAGCCTGGCGCCATCTTTGGAACTGCAGTCCTTTTTCATGTAATCTGTGATTTTTCTCTGACTGGTCAGCCTCCTCTAGAAAGGCCTGTCTATCCAGTATGGGCAGTTGGGGAGGTCCCATTTAATTATTTGCTCACAGCAAAAAGATAAAGGCAACATTTAGGTTTACTGTAATTTTTCTTTGTACCTGAGAAATACATTGCTCGTGTAATTCAAAGAAGTAGCTGCAGGTCAAAGGAAACACCTATTGACAGGAAATTCTCCACTTACAGGTGTTATCTTTAGTATTTTACTAATGAAATATACGAAGTAGGAAATTAAATTGCTTTTTTTCCTCCAAATACTTGAGTGACTGTCTCATTTCCTTTTATTAAATAAATCTACCCTCTACCCTCACTGATTATTTCCCTTATCATATGTTATCTTTTTATAAGGACTTTATGTTCCATTATGCCGTCTGGAGTCAATATCACACTCATTTAATCACTTTTTTTAAAAAAATTACATTTTAATATCTGGGAGAGCTTTCTGAGCACCTGGTTAGTCTTCTGGGAGAACCTCGGGATACTTTCCTCAAGTTAACTAAATAAAGGAAAATATCCACCCACCGACACTTTCGGTGGAAAGCCAATCAATAAATGACCGTTTCTGTGAGGAGCTGGTCATATTTCCATTTAGTCAAGTCTCTCAGCAGAGGAGCAGAGCTGCTGGCCTCAGTGCCCTTCACGAACCTGTTCAGGGTAGCCCAGGGACATGTGTCCTTGGCGGTTTCTCTTGTGAATGAGATCTTTCTTCTCATATTTTATCACGTATTTTGTTTTCATTGCATTGTATTACAATGGTTATATAAGAAACCCTGTACTTTGGCTGGTTTATTTTGAATCTGACTTATCATATTGAACTTATTAGTTCTGATAGTTTTTCAAATGCTTCTCCGAGATTTTCTAGGGATATAGTAACACCACCTGCAAATAATGAAAACGGAGTCTCCTTTTTGTATTTCTTGTTTTTGACTGATGCCATTGGAACGTAAGAGTGGTGAGTAGGCATTCTTTTCTATTTCCTTACTTGTGTGGGAATGCTTCCGAAGTGCTATGCCATTATGCATCACGCTTATAGTTCTAATTTACTAAGAGCATAAAAAAAATCCCTGAGTAGATGTTGGATTTTATTGAATGGCTTTTAAGTGTGTATTGAGATGATGATTTAGGTTTCATAAAAATATATTGTCTTAGTAATACAATGTATTAATAGATATCTTTATGGTATATTGTCCTTGAATACCTGGGATAAATGCTACCTGGTCTTGTTGAATTATTCTTTTATTAGCAATTTGATAACCTACTACTTTATATGGGTATTTTGCACCCAAGATTATACTGTTAAACACTAGCTGTAATGCCAAAATATCCTTACCCAATTTTCTTCGTGCTAGAAAATAGCTATGGTAGATTGAGTTATTGCTCCCAATTCCTCGCTCTGCCATTACAGCATTACACACCCACACCTCTGCCACAGCCTCACAAAGGCAGAATGTACTTCTCTGCCCCTTGACTTTGGAGTTTGGCCACGAAACTTGCTTTGACCAATGGGGTAACAGCAGATGGGACATAAACAGAAACTTAAAACTTGTTTGCTTGGTGGGGCTTGCAATCCTGTGCCTGTGCCTTCTCCATGAGAGGAATACATACAGTAGCCACTGTTTATCCTAGTCTCCTAGACCCCAGAATAGGAGAGGAGGAACACACCTGTCCCAGGCAACCCACAGATATGTGATCAAGAAATAAACTGCTTATTCTTGCATGTCATTGATATTTAGTGTTTTTTATGCAGCTGAAGCTGACCAATATAATATCTTATCTGGAAATAAACAAAAAAAATGCATGGATACTATTTTTAAGGCCCAAATACTTTAATTAAAATTAGATAACACATGAACAGTTGGTGGCACTTAGCTGGTGCTCAGCAATCATTACTCCCTCCTCTCCCTGGCCTGGTGGGCTCAGCAGAGGAGAGAATTGTGGAAAATTGTTTCTTCTAAACATGGCCACAACATTATCCCTGGCCTGCATGCTCTTCCAGAACTTAACCACTCCTCAAATGAGAGGTGAAGTCTGTGCCCCTCCTCTTGGACCCTGGTGGGCATTTGTGACTACTTTACCCAGTGGCAGAAGTGATACTGCATGACTTCTAAGGCCAGGTCATAAAAGTGCCATGCATTTCCATGTCAGGGTCTTGAGGCACTTGGTTGTAGAACCCACTTGCCATGCTGTAAAAGCCCACAGAGCCTGCACAGAGAGACCCCACACAGTAGCCACAGGTATGTGTTATGGTCAACATCCCAATGCCCAGCATTGCCTGCCAGGTGTGTGAGTGAAAACGTCTCCAGATGATTCCTGCCTCTAGCTGTTCAGTCACTTCCAGTCTTTGTATCTTCTCAGCTGAGTCCCCAGACATCATGGAACAGGGACAAGCCACCCCTATTATGCTCTGTCCAAATTCCTGACCCACTGAATCAATGAGCATAACAGACTGGTCAATTTACACCACTAAGTTTGGGGTGGTATGTTATGCAGTAATAGTAACTGGAACAGGAATGGACATTCAAAAAGGTTATGTGATTTTCCCATGGTTATACTACCAGAAAATGGCAGGATTGGGATTTGAACCCAGGTCTGCCTGTACTTTTTCTACTGTACTGTACTGATGAGGGACAGTGAAGTCTGGAGAGGTGACGGCTAAGCTAGGCAGGGCTAAGAAGGGTACCACTTAGGCAGCCCCACCAAACCAGGTCACTCTGGGGTATGATGGGGTATGATTGCTCCCTCTGTAGCTGACCTGAAAGATGAGACCATGTCCCCCAAGAGTGGCCTTCAATAAAATGTTATTGCTCCTTAAAATGCGAGCAGCCTCACAAACCGTGAGGCAAAGACTTAATAGCGTTCCAAACTGGAAAGACTTCATTATTTCCAGAGAGAATGCGTTGGCACATTTATCAGCATTTTATTAAGAATTACCATACATATTTAAAACAAAACTACATGTTGTTTTGAGAAAAACATTAGGTAATTCTCAGACGTGGCTGCCCTGCAGCATAGACTGATGACTATTTAATAATTCTCCTCTTCTCTTTTGTAGACTTCAGTTCTTGGGCTTTCGCTGAAAGAAGCTCAGCATCTAATCGGCACAAGCACAAGCACGGTCTGGCCCTTACCCACCGCATGCACCCTTTTGTCCATTTTCTTCTTTCTTTGGTTGTGCTGGTTGAAACGGCACCCTGGGAAACAAAGGCTTGAAAGGCAAAAACCTAAGAGACAGGAGCAGCTGTTGCAAGTGCTGTTGGAATCAAGCAACAAGGAAAGGAAGGTGGAGTAATAGAGCAGGCTAAAAAAAAAAAACAAAAAAAACCCAGAATCTCAACTCATGGTTATACATGCTTTTAAAAAGAGATTACTGTGATTAAACTTTGCCTCCAGGCTGTATGTGGAAGACATGATCAGACTGAGGCTTTGAGGACATCTTGGCACCCTTTTCTTGTTTTCTTCATCAGATTTCAAGCTTATTTAACAAATTTTGCATTCTTTTGTATCTTCAGCCAGAGAGCTCTTATCTCTTATGGTCCAAATGAACTTGAGACCACCTATTAATATTTACTGCTCCGCTCTGCACCCTGCTGGCCAGAAGCACCCATCCATTGCAAAGGCCACTGCATGCCTGGAACAGGGAAAATGGATCCAGGTAGTCCCATTATCCCAAAATAGAGTCAACACCCTCTGGCACCACCATAGGCCAGCTAGAGCCACAGGGGATGGGGGTGGGGGATGGACGTCACTGGAAGTGGGATCGTCTGCCCTCCCTCCTCAGTGCCCTTGGAGTGCACTGCTCTTCTGTCTGCCCCCGATTTCCCTTACTTCTTTCTCTGTGAAGAGTCTTTCAATCAGCAAACTTTCTGCACACTCAAAAGCCCCCTCTGGTCTCCAGAATCTTTCAGTGCCTGAGCTTGTCAGTATGAGGTTTCTCTTTCTTTCATTTCCCAATGTCCTGCTTTCTTTGTGTGCAATTTCTTTAAAACTTGGCAAAGTAAACAACCAAAGCAGCAATATTTCATAGGGTTTAAACTTCCCTCTGGTCCTGGATAGAAAGCACATCTTTGTCTCCTCTCTCTTCTGCCCCACTCCCTGCAATCATCTCCCTGAGTCTCAGGCCCGTGGTGCTGGTCGGCTAGCAGTGCTTTCTGTGTGTCTGAGCACGGACAAAGCTTCCGGTGGGGTGGCCGCCCCACTGGGGTCCTACCTGCTTTCAAGGTGTTAGAACCCTTCTTTTGTACACCTCTATCTTCCCCCATTCAACTCCCAGCTGTGTCTCTCCGCCTGCTGAATGGAATGAGTGTCCTTTTAGAGTAGGTGGGTTTTAAAAAGAACTCACCAGAACTTCCAAATGTTAGGGTCCCATGACTCCTCCGAAACTCATTACCTTCTTTTTGGGGGCCCTAAAGCAAGAACTTCACAAAGGAAGAAAGGCATGTGGACAGTGGGTGGTGGGGACAGGTGGTGATCAGGCAGTTCTGGCTGGGTGTGTAGCCCACTGAAAGAGTCACAGGCATCCTCAGCACGTGACTCTATGCAAAGCAGCTGTTCTCTATTAACAAACAACTGGAGACAGTCACCACGTGGGTAGTCAGAGCTGGGCAAAAATATACATGGAAGCTTCAAGAGCCTGAAAGAGGCTCTGAACAGGTTGCAGCAGGTTTTCTGAAGGATGGGACATCTAAACTGAGTCACCTAAAATGCAGAAGGCAGACGGTAACCTAAGAAAGGTGAAGCCTTGTTAATCAGATGAATTCTTTGAAAAGAGACTTAAAAAAAAATCTTCAGAACAACTGAAGCTCGATAATACCTTGGTTCTGCACTAATATCCTTGCCCATTTCTTGATACATTTTTAATTTACCTTCATGGTAATTTACACTCAAGGAAACTGTCCAAGATCTGCTAGGGGATTCAATAAAATAGGTCATGGAGTTAAATGCTGTGGTGAAACATACAGCTTAATTTTATGGATAAAATTTAAACTGCTTAGCTGCCTTTTTTGCATTATTCGTGTTAAGACTAATGATTACGCAATGAATGGGAAGGCTCACTATGGAAATCAGGAAGCCATCTTCCTAATTCTTTAAGCACATCAGGTGTGCTTGTGAACTCTGCCTCCAGGTCAACAGACAGGGTATTAGGAAAGAGACCTGGGTGGCCCACCAGGCTACCTCCCCAACGTGGGCTGCTCATGTAACTGCTGTAGTAATAGGAGGCTTGAAACAGGAATTTTTCCTAAGATTGACACTGGGGAGAATGAGCAAGAGGAAGACAATGTTCTAACATCAGTTCTTCTGGTATTTTTCAAAGCGAGGTCTGCATTTATGTCATTGTTAAAAATGCATATTTGCATATTCCAGGTTGCAGCCAGACCTGCTCACTGGCAGTGAGGCTTAGGAACTTTAATTTTTCATAAGCTTCTCAGGTGATTCGGATGTGTTAGTGTAGAACCACAGATGGGCACTGACTGTAGACATCCTATATTTCCTTTCAGTCATCCAAGGTTGTTTTATTAACCCAGACTGGGCACCAAAGTAAACAAGGGACACACTTCTACAAGGATCAAATTGTCAAGTTTATGAGTATGGAATAAAAGCATATGGGTTTCATAAGTTGTAAATGTTTTATGAAGTTAATGCAATTCCATTTTTTGAAGTTTGTTTCTACTAATAGCTTTAATTTCCATGTCTAATGTATTCCTGGGTCAATTCTGATTAAGTAAATTTAAGATGATCTTTTTCACTTGTAATATAAGACATACTTTAATTTAACCTAAAGCTAACCATTCTCACCAAGCACCTAAAACCTAGTTACTCTGGAGAAACTTTTTTAAGTTTTATTTTTCTTTACAAGCATTTAATGTTTCTCTAATTATTCTATAATAGGCACCTACTATCTCTCCCAAAGAAAAAGGGTTCAGTGACCAAATATGCTTGGGAAACACTGGGGTAGACAAGGTGAAATGTATTTTTAGTGCAGATGCAGATTCTCTGAGAACTCCTAATACATAGATGTGCACAGTAACTCTCCAGGAAGGGGACAGAAATCCGAGGGTTTATCAAGCATGTTTAGCTTCTGTGGATCATTCTGCTTGATGAGCATTCAGAGGACCATACTTTGTGAAATACTCAGTTAACCCTATAAGAAAATTCTATCAGGGATCAGGTTGTTTCCATTTGGATGAACTGCCCATGAGACTCGGGCCTAAGAAAGTATTTTATAATTTCGGAAGTATATGAGATCATTTGGGGTAGCTTCCTCAAATACAAATCTCCCATTCTTAACACCCAGGGTTAAGCACTGACTTAAATTACGGGAATCACAATTTACTTGCTTATCACCAACACTGTCACTATCATCAAATCATGATCTGCATCGTTGACCAACACCACGATACCTACCACGACCATACCATGACCAGCAAGATCACTGCCATGAAGGTCACCACGATTGACACCATACTACCACCACCACCACCTGCATTGCTATGCTAATGACCATCAACACCATCACCACTACACTCTGACTAACCAGCACTGCTGCACCACTTCTACTAGTGCAAACATCGTCACCTCTGCGGCCACTACAACTGCTATTAAAGCAGCCACCACCACTGCTCCCACTATGGCTACCATCCTTCTATACTATTTCTGAGTGGGGCAATGCTGGTCCTCCTGGTCCTTCCACGGCTCATTAGGTGTGTTGAAGTCCTATGTGGGTCTTAAGAAAAAAATGCCTCAGGTTTGAATGTCCAGATGAGGAGAGGAGATAGAAAGCATAGTGTCATTATTCTAGCTTGTACTCAAAGGTCGGAAGGCTAGATATCGTTATACATATTTTCCCCTAGTTACTATGGCATCTCAATAACCATCGAATGGAACCAGACATAGTATCACAGCAGAATCCTGGGATCTAAAGTCTAGAGTCTAAACAGGACCTCTGATCCACGACAAGAGTCAAAGCTGTCACACAGGGCTGCATGTCAGCTAGCCTCACTGGAAGATTCAGCCCCAATCTGCTTTCAGAAATGCGGACTGTGGACTTCAGCTAGTTATTAGGGAGCAGCCCATGCTGCCAGCCATGTGGCAACAACAGCACAAAATGAAGCTTATTGCCGCTTTGAGGAGCCAGTTTAGGGTAGGGGATGTCACAGCAGACAAGTACTTAACTTACTCAATTATATGCTCTGGTTTAGGTAATTAAGCTATTTTAAAGTTATATTTTTAATGTATGCACTACCATATATAGCACATATAAAAATACATACTAATAAGAATAATTTGTGGCATATATGAGTGCTAACAAAGTCTCAGAAACTGTGCTAAAGGCTTTCCATATATTATCTCTTTAATCCTTACAACTCCTATATGAAAGAAGTGTGATTATCATGCTCATTTTCTTAATGCACAAACTGTAACATAGAGAAGTGAAATAACTAGCCTAAGGTTATAAAGCTAATTAATTGTAGGACTGAGATCTACAGTCACCCAGTCTGGTTCCAGGGCACATGATCTTAACCAAAGATCTACACTGTTACCATACTATCTGAACATTGTCTGCACACAGATGCAGTGTATACACACCAGCTGTATACACATCATCCTGTCTGGGGTAATTTAAGGGATGTTCAAGGGTATTGTTGATTACATGTGATTTGTCTCGTGCTGACTTTTGAGAGCCTAGACCTAGAGGGGATGCACATCCACTGAAATCTAAGGGGAAACAAGAGACATGAAAGAGCCCAAAGTGCCCACTCTGGCAAAGGCAGGTGAATACCAACGCCAATAAGTATGCAATGAGGGGCTGCGGTGTGCAGGGTGCCCGGTGGGGCAATGCTGGTCCTCCTGGTCCTCCCATGGCTCATTAGGTGTGTTGAAGTCCTGCATGGGTCTCAAGAAAAAAAATGCCTCAGGTTTGAATAGCTGTAAAGCTTTCCAAGCACTTCCACGGACAGCAAGGGTTGTTAGAGGTAGATCAAGGATGCTTCCAAGGGCAGTGCAGCGGCTGCCACCAGGGAGTCATCAGTCCTTCCACCTCATCCTTGTTCATTCCTTAGACATCTTGATATTAGAAATGATCACTTTACAAATGAACCTATTGTTAACTTTTAAAAAATACAATCATATGCAAACATATATATATTCTACATATATACAGACAGGCATAAAGATTTTTTTAAAAGAGACAGACTCCCTCAGATAGCATTAAGCCATACCCCACTCCACAGTGTCCGCTATGGGGCAAGGACCATTGTCAGGGGTGTTCTGACTCTGTACAGGGGGAGGTTGCTGGGCTGAGCTCAAAGATGCCCCTCAGCTCTAAGATCCCATCATCATCATCACCCTCACCATCCTCTCCTTTTCAAGTGTCCAGGATGTGCCAGGCTCTGTGCTGAGTGTTTATAGGATTTCTATCCTCACAAAAATCTCAAAAGGTGATTGCTAGAATTCCTCTAAGGTTTCATAATTGGCTTGGCCAAGGTTGCACAGGCTGGAAATTGGTAGTGCTGGGATTCGAAAGCAGGTCCATTTGTCTGGCTTTGAAGTTTTCACCTGTTTATGAGTTTTGTGCTTGTTTAAACTACACCAAGCACCATTTAGATTAAGACTTCATCTTTAAAATAGGAGGGGAATAATGCCAACATTATGAGATTATTTTGGAAATTAAATAACAAGATATAAAAATATTTTCTAAAATATAAAGAGTCATTCACATGTAATATTATTACTATTTATATTATTCTGATTTCATGAAAATTGTTTTTGCTGCAACAAATTTACTTAAATATTTAGATAATGATTTTAACATAATTGTTTTACTTTGTGATTTTACATATTTTCTTTTAATTTTTTTATTTTGAAATACTTTTAGACTTACAAAAGTTGCAAAGATAGTACAAAGAATTCCTATATATCCTTCACCTACTTTCTGCTAATGTTAACATTTTACAAAACCATGGGTTAATGATCTAAACCAGGAAAATAACATTAATTCAACACCATTGACTAATCTAAAGACTTCATTAATCTTTCCTGTATTGTCCCCGAATGCCCCTTTTCCCGCCAGGATCGCACATTGCATGTGAGAAGTGCGACTGTGCCCTTCTCAGTGCGTTCCATTAGGGGGCACAAGATGTTGATTTGTCTTGATTCTGGTGACATTAACTTTGATACTTGGTTGAAGTGGTACCTGCCAAATTCCTCTACAGTGAAGTTACTATTCTCCCCTGTGTATCTATAGTTAATAAGTATCGCATTAGAAAACTCTTTGAGACTATGCCAATAGCCTGTTTCCCATCATACTTTTGCCCACTATCTTGACCATCCATTGATGATTCTGGCCTGCAAAAATTATTAGTGTGATGTTTGCAAAATGGTGATTCTTCTATTTCTCACATTCCTTCTATAGTATTTGAGTTCTACTGTAAAGAAGAACTGCCCTTTCTCCTACACTTACTTATTCAATCATTTATTTTTATTATGAGTTTTATGGACTTATGGGTATTTTATTCTATGGAGTATAATCCATTATCATTATTTATTTTGCTCCTTAAATTATCTCAGATTTGTCCAATGGAAGGAAGCTCCTTTAAGTTGGCTTCTATATGTTTTTGACACGTTCCACCATTTATCAAGCATTCCTTGCTTCTGGAACCACAAGATGTTCAGGCTTATCTTGTGACAGCCCTGCCCCATCCCTAGAATCAATCATTTCTCCAAGAAGCCCTGGTTCCTTTCCTTGAAGAATGGCATAGAAACCAAAGGGGCTAATTACATGTACTCATTGCTACTGGGGGTTTCATGGTTTCTAGTTCCTCTTAGGGGACAGAGCTAAGAAATTTTATATATATGTTATATATATATTTAAACTATATCTTCACACATGTGTATACACCATTCTATTTATTTCTAAAACTATCAGTCTGTATATATATTAGAAACTGTGTTCATACTGAAACCTCCAATTCCAATCCAACACCAAAGAGTTTATTCTAGCTTCTCTTTTCTTTATTTGCAATTCCTTTTTTCAATAGCAAGAAATCTGGCTCTACCATCTGCAATAATTTGCTGATTTGCTTAATCCTAGTATTTACATCTAGTAGTTTCAAAATGCTCACCCATACTCCTGTGCAAAACAAATTTACTAACTAGAGAACAGTACTTAACATACGCTTTTCGTCCTTAGCCTCACGGTATCCAGTCATAATGCTGCTTTCCGTTACTGAGTTGAAGCTCTTTTCTTTCCTACTGGCTTCAGTGTGATTATGCATTCGTCTGCAATAGAGTCAGGCTCATCTGTTACTGCCTGTATTTCATCTTGGCTTCCTCTTGCATTCTGGTTGACTTTAATTACATATTTAGTTTTTCTGGCATGTGATTCCATGGTTCTGAGTCAGAGCTATAGAAAGAGGTCCACACACAGAAGGGTCTCCCTGCCCTCATCCCAGCTTCCACCTCTTTGCATCCCGATTCTTTCTACTCCATTTCCATCCACCCCTTGTAAGTGACCAATCTCATTAGTTTATAAAATCTATTCTTAAATGATCTTGTCCTTTTAAGATTTATTTTCCCTATAATTATCAGTAACATAAATTTCCCTGAGGTCTAACTCTGTCTTGACAATCTCATCTTTAGTAATATTTATACGGACACATCTATTCAATTCATTTTAATTAAAGCCCTTTGTGCTGGTGGGAGTTTTACTTTGCTGGCCGTTTTATCTGACGTCAATCTGGGTTTTCTGAGTGCTCTTTGCACGGAATATGATACACTTAGCAAAGAAGCCAAATGCTGGTCCCTGACTCTGAAAGATCCTCGCTTCCCATTTAGAAGACAGAGATGGTTACTGGCCCTGGCAGATTAACCCTGGAGCTGTCTCCGCAGAGTTAAAAGCTGGGCCTGACTGGCTGGTGTAGCAGCAGCAGCAGGCAGCAGTGACAGCGTGGTCTGCTCAGCAGAAGGGGCGCCCCATGGCCAGACGACAAGGGCCTGGCTTTGCTTTCAGCAGTAGTGGGGCAGTAAAGTCCAGAACACAGGGGCCTCAGGAAGTGTCCGAGGGCCTCAATATAAAACACACTCACCTGTGAAGTGCTGCTCACCCGCTAACCTGGTACAGCTCAGTCTGGTACCAGAACACAGGGCAGGGAAACTGCCTCCTCAGAGACCCATTCAAGATCTGTTTCATGTACGTCACATTTCAAGGTAGACATATAAGAAAAGGGAAAATGCTGGTTTGTTATTAAACCAGAAAAGCTCCTCCTTTTGAAAGAATTTGGAATGCAACACGTGTAACCTCAAATCCTTGAAGCCTCACACGATAGGAAAAAAATTATCTTGGTTCAAAACAATTGCTGGAGTAATTCAACATTCTTAAATCTGTCTCCTCCAGAAAAAGCTTTTAAACTAGTAATGTGAAAATGAACAGGTTTTCAGACCAGGCTGGAGAATTCCCCATGAATATATATTAAAATCACTCTATTTGATTAATAAATATCCATGTGATTCCAAGATTAAAGTAACATGCTGAGCTTATATAATATTTACTCATGCTCTCATCATATCTCCTAAAGCCCAGAAGACCCAGAACTGGGGCTGTCACTGCCTTAAATGGAATTATTATAGCTTAATTTTCCCCCTTATCGCAGATTGTACTGCACCACCTTATCATAATGCGTTTAATTCTCTCCATATTCACTGTGTAATAAAGAATTAAAATTAAAATCATAGAAGTAGCAAAAGTGATGTGTATGTATCACAATAGATCCTGATCAGACATTTTTATTTAACACAGAAAGTTGCTGGTGTAAATCATATTAAAATAAATACGCTTCAATTTAAAATGCAAGTCACTGAGAGGAAAAGCTTAGAGCCATAAAATACCTTCCCCTCTTCAAGGTTGTCCAAAGGGGGAAAAAAAAGGAAAAGGCTTTGGACTGGGTTGTTACCTTTACGATGCAATTTAATCTGTGATGCCACAAGCACGTGGGGCAAGATCGTTAGGAAATAACATCATAAAGTATCAAGAAAGGGCTAAAAGAAAACAGGAGAAACTGTTTTGTGGTTTCTCCCTTCCATGCATAGATATGAGAATATTATGTTAACCTGTCTGGTCTTGGCCATAGGAATAGGGGATGCTTTAAGCCAGCACTGAGTTGGGTCCCACTCAGGATGCAAGAGAAGAGAGCAAACATACATTGGATATATTGCACAGACCGGACAGTTTATGTACATTGTCTTATTTAAGCCTTAAAATAAATAACCCTGTAAGATTAGGAGATACTATTCCTAACTTACAATTGAGGAAACACAGGCTGAAGGGGTGGAGCAAATCGTTCAGGTCACGTAGCTAGTGGGTGAGTTAGACACCAAGATTGACTCCAAAGCCAGTGACCTCTTTCTGTGACACCATGGTCATGAGAGGTGCAGTGTCCCGTCTGAAGTTCACCCCCATTGTGCAGTTATTTCTTTTGTGGGTTGTGGCATCTAAGGGAAAGCAAAAATAGAGAGGAGAATCCCAGGACTCAGGAGCAACCAAGTCAGAGCTGAGCTTAGCTGAGCAGTAAGCCAGGGCTGGGTGCGGGGTCTGGGTCTGTGTGCTGGCAGGTTGAGAGGCAGGGGGAGGGAGAAAGAGGGAGGGGGGAGGGAGAGAGGGGGGCAAATATTCTCATCTTCTCACAGCTCTAAGGATAAAAGATAAATTCCTTACAAATGGCCTGCAAAGCTCCTAAGGTTTGCCTCTTCTTCTCTCTCTCTCACCTTACCTACCGTAACATCTCCCTGTGCTCCCTGCTTCCCAGTCCCTCCTCAGTGGCCACGTTCTCTTCTACCACAGGGCCTTTGCACATGCTCTTTCCCTGTATCCCCTGAGCTCAGCCAACCTCACCTGTAACCCAAGAAGTGCTTCATTGTTCTTCTCCAATTCAGTCCTTAACATTCTGAAAAATGCCTTCCTTGGACTCTCTGCCTATGTCAGATTGCCACGCTGTTCACATTGATGGCACTGAGAGTGTCCCCTTAGTGGTATATTCCACCTTGGTAATTTTTGTCTCTGTGGGATTTGATTAGTGTCTGTCCTTTCGAGGAGCACAAGGGCTCCTTCTGTTCCCCTGTGTCCTTGCATCTAGCACAGTACCCAGCACAGACAGCTGTTCAACAAGAGATTTGTTGACTGAGTGGAGGTAGCATGGCCTCTCAGTTACGGGCATGGACTCTGAGGCAGACTGGCTCCACCATTTCCTAGCTGTGTGATCTCAGGCAGGTTATTATATCTCTCTGAGTTTTAGCTTCAGCTTCTTCATCTGCAAGACAGGGAGAGTAACACTACCCACCTCATAGGGTTGTTATGAAGATTCAATGAGTTCACATAATGCACTTAGACTACTACCTGGTAAACAGTAAGGATGATATAAGTGTTTGTTAAATGCATAAAATGAACAGGTGCTAAATAGTTGTTAAATGAATGGGTAGAAATTAAACTGACAAACTTTGATAAAAAAATACAAGCTGACTATTGTTGAAATACAGGCCAACAGCCAAATTATATTGACTAGAAATAACTGTCTAAAGAACACAAAACAGAATTTAAATTTAATTTAACCTCCATTAGGAAGTTTGTTGGGAAACTTACTTACATGTTAGGAAAACAAGCATTGACAACTGGGAATACATCCAATGTCTTAAGAGAAATGCAGGCTCAAATTCCTAATATAGTCAAGGAATACTTTAGGTAATGTCTGAAGTTATTGACTAGTCATAAGTTGGGCTGAATCATTTCTGTCAAAAATCAGCAAAATAAGAAAAAAAATCACAAATGAACTTTTTAAAACTGCCCACACCCACTACACAAATTCATCCACCAAGCCTTTGGGAATCTCCTGTGAGAGCCCACAGCACGCGAAGCAAGGCGAGGATGTGCCTGTGATTGAAAGACCGCACCATAGAGAACAGAAAATCCAGATACTGCACATTCGTACTTGCCTGTACCTTATTCCCAAACATTCTTTAAAGTAAAGGAGTGTGAAAAAACAGATGGGTTCAACATTTTATCCCTTGAGCATGTATGACTTTGACAGTGTATTATTAACAATGAAAATCTACAGATGGATTTTCTTTTTATCTAATGTGTACTTCTTTTATTATAAAGACGTGTGTTATCACAGGACTAAAGATAGTTAAAAGTTTTGATATATTATAGTGCCTCTGTCAATTTTTAAGGTTATGTTGTTATTTCAGGAGACAAAGGAAGGAAGGACAATTACAGATTGAAGAAGGGATGCTTGTGAGAGGGGAAAGAGTTCAAAGCAAAAGAGAAGTTAGAGCTGCTACAGCAAACTGGGAAGACACCATTAATTTCTATTTAAAGGTACTAAACAAATTGCTTCGGCTGGCTTAATTCAATTTATATGCATGCAACATTGAATTAAAATTGTGAGTTGTTCTAGTGAAAATACACCAACTAAAGTGAGATTTAATTTTCTTCATAAAAAAAGAAAGATTGGGGCCAAATTTTCATTCGCCCTTACTCATGACTTGATTCAAATGGAGAGACGAGGCACTATTTAAGTATCTGTCACTGGAGAGACAACAGGTTGGGTTATGGCTCAGGGCACAGATTTGCTGGCTGCAGGAGGCTGTGGCCAGCGTCTGGGGCTGTGGGTAGGAGTGGATGATGTCTGACTGTGCAGAGAAGGAAAATTCACACCACACCCCCGTCACGATGGCAAGAAACTTCCCATCTCCACAAATGTGTCCTCCCTACCTCATCAGCCTCATCTCTCTTGCATACGCTGGAACAATTCTCTACTGTCTCTGGGTTTTATCAATATTGCCCCTAAACTGTGTCTGGCTAAGTCTTTTACATCTTCATGTCTTGTGTGTCACCTCTTCCAAGCAGCTTTCCCCCAGCTCCAGGTGGAAGATGCCCCTCCTCTGCACCTAGTGCCACAGTCACCTGCTAGCATGCAGTAGGTCTCTTGCCACCTACGCTGTGCACTCCTTCTGGGCAGGGGATGCAATTTAATCAACTCTATTTCCAGCAACAGTGCCTGGCTTGGAGAAGATGCAGTAAGTATCTGTGGAATATTGAAAGGTGGCAACCCAATGTATAACATTCAAAGATAGAGGCAGAAGAGTCCGTTCTGGGTTTTCAAAAATGACCAAGTACTTTCCATAGAGGGAGGACTAAAAATGAAGACAAGATAGTGACTGAGGTCATGTGTGACCAAGGCCCTTCTACCTATTAATATCCCAAGTGATAGAAACCGTATATAATATAAACATATATAATATCCAATATGATCAATTATCTATGCATTCTGTGGTTACCATAACCTTTGGGACCAGGAATACTCTCTGAAACCTCACTGGGCCATGCCAAAGCCTACCCCTGAGGCTAAAGGAAAGCCTGTAAGTACAACATTAAGTGTCTTAAGTCTCCAATACAAAGTAAAGATGTAGCTGTCTGAGAAGCAGCACTTTCTGTAAAGTAGAGCACAGGTCCTGCCCCTGATAAACCTCACCACAAAGATAAGCCATGAAGCCAAGGGCTTTTCTGATGAGTCAAGGCTGGCAGGAAAAGCCACTCGGTGGCTAAGAGTCAAGCAGATGTTTATATCAAGCCAAGCAGAAGTTATATACCCTGAAAATAACTTTAATTTTGAACAGTATTTTAAGATACATAGGGAATACATCCCTTTTTCCCCTGCTAGACCAAGGGTACAAACATTTTTCCTAAGGACATGGACATGTTTTATTTTAACACAAACACAATGCCATTATTGGCCTTAAAAATTAAACAATAATTTAATACCATCTAATACCCAGTCGGTCTTCAAATTTCCCCAACTCCCTCATGAATAACATTTTATAGTTGATTTGTTTGAATTAAGATTCAAATAAGGTCCATACATGGTATTTGGTTTATATGTCTCTTAAATCTCTGTTGCATTATACAGTTTCCAATTAATCTTTCTTGCTTGCTATTTATTTGTTGAAGAAATTGTGTCTTTTGTCCTAAAGAATTTATTGCATTTTATATATAACTGGAACAAGCTTGTGGAAGAGCCTTTTTTAAAGTTTGATATTGTTTGTTGAGGAGTAATTGATATGTAATAAACTGCACATATTTAAAGGGTATGATTTGACAAGTCTTATCATATGTATACATCCCTGAAACCAACACCACAAGCAAGACAGTGAACATAACCACACCCTCCAAAGTTCCCACTTCCCCCTGGCCTATATTGCTCCCTTGCCCCCAGCTCCTAATCTGTTTGCTGGCACTGTAGGGTAATTTGCACTTTCTAGAATCTCATATAAATAGAATACATGCAACATATGCTGTCTTTGGTCTGACTTCTTTCTTCAGCATAATTATTTTGAGATCATTTCTATTGTTGGTTCATTCCTTTTTATCCCTGAGTACTACTCCACTGTTAGGATAACTCACAATCTATTTAAGCATTCACATGTTGATGGATGTTTGGCTTTGTTTACAGTTTGGGGCTACTATATTTAAAGCTGCTCTGAACATTCATGCACAAGTTTTTGCATGAACATATGTTTTCACTTCTCTTTGGTAAACGGCTAGGAATGGAATGGCTGAATCATATACTAGGTGTACATTTAAGCTTTAAGAAACTGCCAAGCTATTTTCCACAGCCATTGCAGCATTTATGTTCCCACCAAGTCATGTATGAAAATTCCAATTGCTCCACATCCTTAGCTATACTTGGAATGGTCAGTCTTTCGTTTTAGTCATTCTAGAGGCGGTGCAGTATTAGCGCATTGTGGTCTTAACCTGCATTTTTCTTATGCTGTCGAGCATCTTTCCATGTACTTATTTGCTATCCATATAAACTCTTTGGTGACGAGTCTGTTCAAATATTTGGCCCATTTTTATTGGGTTATTATTATATTTTGGACACAAGCCTTTTATCAGATATATGCTTTGCAAATCTTTTCTCCCAGTCTGTGGTTTGTCTTTTCATTCTCTTAAGTGTCTTTTGAAGAGTAGCTTTTAATTTTGATGAAATCCAGCTTATCAATTTTTTTCTATTATGGATCATGCTTTTGGTGTCTTATCTAAGAAATCTTTACCTAACCTAAAGTCACAAAGATTTTCTTCTACGTTTTCTTCCAGAAAGTTTGTTGTTTCAGGTTTTATGTTATGGTTTATGATCCACTTTGAGTTCATTTTTGTATAGGGTGTGAGCTATGAATTGAAGTTCATTTTTTGGCATATAGATATCCAATTGTTCCACCACCATTTGTCGAAAAGACTATCCTGTCTTCACTGCATTATCTTTATATCTTTGTTAAAAATCAGTTGTCTACATAAGTAGGGGTCAAATTTAGTACTTCCTATTCTGTTCCATTAATCTATTTAACTAAATTTACAGATACCACACTGTCATGAGTACTGTAGCTTTATAATTAGTCTTAAAATCATATAGTGTTAATCCTCCAACATTGTATTTTTTTCAAAATTATTTTAGCCATCCTAGACCAATTCCATTTCCATGTGAATTTTAGAATTGGCTTATCAATTTCTACCAAAAAGCTCAGTGGGATTGTGTAGAATCAATCTATAGATAAATTTGGGGAGAATGGAAATCTTAACATTGTTGAGTCTTCCAAACCTTGGACAAGATATATCTCTTCATTTTATTTAGCCTGTCATTAATTTCTCTCAACAATGTTTTTGTAGTTTTTAGGGTATAGGTCTTGCACACCTTTGTCAGATTTATCCATAAATATTTCTTTTTTATGCTATTGTAAATGATATTATTTTAAAATTTTATTTTTTAAAAAAATAATTCAGGATATTATAGGGGTACAAACATTTTGGTTACATGTAATGTGTTTGCCTCGCCCAAGCCAAGGCTACAGGCATGTCCCTCCCCCATACAGTGTTCTCTGCTTCTATTAGTTGTGGGTTTACTCCCCCAGACCCCACCTGACTGGCACCAATGAGTACTACTACCATGTGAACACCTTAGTGTTGATCAGTTAGTACCAATTTGATGGCGAGTACATATGGTGCATGTTTTTCCATCCTTGTGATACCTCACTTCGAAGGATGGGCTCAATCTCTCAATACAAAAAACAATGGTGAGCTAGCACCTCTTATATTATCCTGGATAGAGATTAAAATTTTAATTTTTGATCCTTTATTGCTAACATATAAAAATACAATTGATTTTTATATATTGATTGTGTATCCAGCAACCTTACTAAAGTTACCTATTAGTTCTAGTAGCCTTCTTTTAGATTTCTATGGATTTTCTCTATAGACAACTATGTAATCAACAAATAAAGTTTCATTTTTCCATTCCAATCTGGATGTCTTTTATTTATTTTTCTTGCCTTATTGTTTTGGCTAGAACATCTAGAGCAATGTTTAATAGAAATGGTGGGAATGGACATCCTTACCTGTTGCCCATCTTGGGGGTAAAAAGGTAAAGTATATCTTAAGGGGTAAAGTATTCAGTCTTTCACCATTAAGATGTTGTAGGTTTTTCATAGATGCCTTTTTTATTGGGTTGAGGAGGTTCCTTTCTATTCCTAGTTTGCCGAGAGGTTTTCTTTTAAATTAGAGATTGATTTTAGCTTTTGATAATTGTGTTTCCTGTGCCTATTGAGATAATCATTAATTTTTCTTTTTTAGTTTGCTAATATGTTAAATTATATTGATTGATTTTTAAATGACTAGAAGTTTATCAATTTTATTGATTTCCTCAAAGAAACAGCTATGGGTTTAATTAATTTTCTGTTTCGCTCTAATCTTCATTACAGTCATGTGTCGTTTAACAACAGAAATGTATTCTAAGAAATGCAACATTAAGTGGTTTCATCATTGTGCAAACATCATAGTGTGTGCTTACACAAACCTAGAGTTACAGCCTACTACACACCTTGGCTATGTGGTATAGCCTGTTGCTCCTAGGCTATACACTTGTATAGCATGTTACTGTACTGAATACTGTAGGCAGTTGTAACACAGCGGTAAGTATTTGTGTCTCTAACATATCTAAACACAGAAAAGATACAGTAAAAATATGGTATAAAAGATTAAAAATGGTATGTTTGTATAGGGCACTTACCACAAATGGAGCTTACAGGACTGGAAGTTGCTCTGGGTGAGTCAGTGAGTGGATGTGAAGGCCCAGGACATTACTGTACACTACTGTAGACTTTATAAACACTGTACATTAAGCTACACTTAATTTATAAAATATATTTTTCTTTCTTTAATAATAAATTAAACTTAGCATACTATAACTTTTTACTTTATAAAGTTGTCAGTTTTAAAAAACTTTTCAGCTCTTTTGTAATACTTAGCTTGAAGCACAAACACATTGTACAGCTGTATAAAAATATTTTCTTTCTTTATATCCTTATTCTATAAGCTTTTTATTGTTAAAATTTTTTATATTTTAATTTTTTAAATTTTGTTAAAGACTAACACAAACACGCACATTATCCTAGGCCTATGCAAGGTCAAGATCATCAACATCCCTATCTTCCATCTCTACATCTTGTACCACTGAAAGGTCTTTGGGGTAGTAACATGCATGGAGCTGTCATTTCCTACAATAATAATGTCTTCTTTTGGAATATTTCCTGAAGGAACTGCCTGAGGCTGTTTTACAGTTAACATTTTTTTAATAAATAGAAGGAGTATACTCTAAAATAATGATTAGTATAGTAAATATATAAACCAGTAACATAGTCATTTATTATCATTATCAAGTATTATACACTGTACATAATTGTATATGCTGTACTTTTATATGACTGGCAGCACAGTAGGTTTGTTTACACCAGCATCACCACAAACCCATGAATAATGCTTTGCACTATAATGCTATGAATGTCACTAAGCAATAGAAATCTTTCAGCTCTGTTATAATCTTATGGGACTGCCGTTGTACACATGGTCCATTGTTGAACTGAAATGTTATGTGGCACATGATTGTATATCCTTTCTTCTGTTTATCTGATACTTCATCTACTCCTCTATTCCTAGTTTCTTTTTTTTTCTTTATTGAAGTATACTTTACATATCATGCCTTTACTCCATTTTAAGTGTACAATTAAATGATTTTCAGTGAATTTACCAAGATGTACAGTTAATCACATAAATCAGTTTTAGAGGAATTTCTTTCCCCTGTTGAGACCCCTAATTCCGCTCCCCAACTACTTTTCAAGCATGTCCCACCCCTCCACAGTGCCCACCACGTCGCTCAGACGTGGGTTTACCCCCCACCCCCCAAATCCCTAGTGAAGACTCCCACCATTTGAGCACCACAGTGTTAATCAGTCAATACCAATTTGATGGCGAGTACAAGTGGGGCCCATTCTTCGGGTCTTGTGTCACCTCACTTTGAATAATGGGCTTAAGGTTAATCCAGGATAATATAATATTCCTAGTTTCTTAAGGTGGAAGTTGAAATCACTGACTTGAGACTTTTTTTCCTACTATAATATTTAGTGCTATAAAATTCCTCCTAAGTACTGCTTTTATGGCATCTTTAATTTTTTTTATATATTGTTTTCATTTTCATCCAGTTTAAAATGTTTTATAATTTCCATTTTGATTTCTTTTTGTGACCCATGGGTTTTTAGAAGTATTATTTCATTTCCATAACTGGGGATCTTCCAGAGATCTTTCTGTTATTGATTTCTAATTTAATTCCATTGTGGTCAGAGAATACACTTTGTGTGACTTCAATCCTTTTATATTTATTGAGACATCTTTTATGGTTCAGGATACGGTCTATCTTGGTAAATGTGCTGTGTGCCCTTATAAAGAATGTGCATTCCAGTGATGTATGGTGGAGTGGTCTATAAATGTCAATTAGGTCAAATTATTTGATAGTGTTGTTCAAGTCTTCTGTATCTGTATTTTCTGTGTGCTTATTCTATTAATTAGCGAAAAGAGCATTGAAATAGCTTAGTGTAATTGTGGATTTGTCTATTTCTCCTTGCCCTTCTGTAAGTTTTCACTTCCTATGTATTCTGAGGTTCTATTATTAAGTACCAAAGGCTTAGGATTATTTCCACTTAAAGAATTGACCCTTTTATAATTATGAAATGACCTTATTTATCCCTGGTAATATCCCTGGTAGATTCTGAAATCTACTTTCTCTGATATTACTATAGCCACTCCAGCTTTCTTTTAACTAATGTTAGCATGGGGCAGTTTTCTATTCTCTCACTTTTAACCTATTTGTGTTTTTATATTTAAAGTATGTTTCTTATATATAGTTGGGTCTTGCTTATTTTATCAAATCTAACAATCCTTTTTGTAGAAGTCATTAGGCTATTTACATTTAATGTGATTACCAATATAATTTGGTTTAAGTCTCTCATTTTGTTATTTGTTTTCCATTTGTCTGATCTATTTTTTTTGTTCCCCTTTTCCTCTTTCTCCCTCCTTTTGCATTAACTGAGCATATTCTGATTCTATTTTAATTCTTTTGTATGCTTATTAACTATATCTGTTTGCTTTGTTATTTCAGCAGTTTCATTAGGGTTTACATTATGTATCTTTTGCTTGTCACAGTCTACCTTTAAGTGATATGATACTACTTTATGTATAGTGGACTTCTGTTTCACCCCCTCAGTCTTCATGCTGCTGTTGTCGTATATTTTACTTCTACATAAGTTATAAATCCCATAAGATATTATTATTTTTGTTTAAACTGTCAATTACCTTTTAAAGAAATTTAAATAAGAAAAAAATCTTGTATAATTACCACATGTGTTACCATTTCCAATGTTCTGCATTCCTTTGCAGAGATCTGTATTTCCATTTGGCATCATTATCCTTCTTCCTGAAGGAATATTTTGGCATATTTTATAGTGCAGGTTTGTTTGCTGGAGTTGAGTTCTCTCAGCTTTTGTATATCAGAAAATGTACTTTTCTTTTGTTTTTGAAAGATATTTTTGCTAGATACAGAATGGATATAGAATTCTAGTTTGACAGTTTGTCTTACAGTTCTTTAATGATGTTATTCCACTGAATTCCCTTTTGGTGACTTCAGTACCAAGATATCTGCTGTCATCCTTATTTTTATCCTTCTGTGGCTGCTTTTAAGATTTTCACTTCATTACTAGTTTTGAGAAATTTGATTATCATATACTTTGGTATTTTTTTCTTCATGTTTCTTGTGCTCAAAGTTTTTTTGTACTTATGGGTTTATCGTTTTTGTAAAATTTGGAAAAATTTTAGTCATTATTTCTTCACATGATTTTTGATTCCTTGTTTGTTTTCTCCTTATGGGGTTCTAATTACAAGTATATTAAGCTGCTTCAAGTTATCTTACATCTCACTGATATATTCTTTCTTTATTTTTAAAATTCTTTTTTCTTTCTGTATTTCATTTTGGATAGTTCCTATTGTTATATCTTCAAGTTCACTAATCTTTTCTTCTGCAATATCTAATCTGTTAATTCAATCCAGTGTATTTTTCATCTCATACATTGTAGTCTTCAATTTGAGAAGTTTGATTTGGGTCCTTTTTATATTTTCTATGTCTCTACTTAACTTGAATATATGGCACCCAATTGTAGTAACAATATATGGCACCCATTATAACTGAAATAATTCTAATAACTTTGTTAATTCTAACAGCTTAATCAGTTCTGGTTTGGTTTCTATAAATTAATTTGTCTCCTCATTATGGGTGTGGGTACAAACTTTAAAATTTTTTTGTCAAAGAACACCAAAGTGTCTTCAAAAATGTCCAATCATTTATCCTATCATAACAAGTACATGAGAATGTCTGTTTCCCTTCTTATTCTACCAGCACTGAATTTTATCAATCTTTAATCTTTGCCAATCTCATAGGCTAAAACTATTTAGTCCTGCAACAGATATTTATTGAGCACAACCATAAGCCTAGTGACAGATGGTGACAATTCTGTAGCGTTCAAGTAGCCACAGTAGCTGTCCTCATGGTGCTTATAACCTTGTGGTAGTTCATCATGTTTTATTTGATTGACTGGTGATTTCATTGATTATTGGCAATTTTGAGCATCTTTCCCTAGGTTTATTGGCCATTTATATTTCTTCTTTGGTAGATTTCCTGTTAATGTCCACTGATCAGTTTTAATAGAATTGTTTGAAATTTTTTTATTCCTTTGTAAGAGCTACTTATTTACTAAGTATTGAAAACCACTTTCACTTTTCAAGAATAAAAAATATGTTTTTAGACATCAGTCTAGGCAAAGAATTTATGAAGAAGATCCCAAAAGCAATCACAACAACAAAAATAAATAAATGGGACCTAATCAAATTAAAAAGCTTCTGCGCAGCCAAAGAAACTATCACTAGAATGAATAGAAAACCTATAGAATGGGAGAAAATATTTGCATGTCATACTTCTGATAAAGGGCTAATAACTAGAATCTATATAGAACTCAGGAAAATTCATAAGAAAAAAAATCAAATAACCCCATTAAAAAGTGGGCAAAGGACAAGAACAGATACTTTTCAAAATAAGATAGATTAATGGCTAATAAACATATGAAAAAATGCTCAACATCTCTAATCATCAGGGAAATGCAAATCAAAATCATAATAAGATATCACTTAACTCCAGTGTGAATGGCTTTTACCAAAAAATCCCAAAACAACAAATGTTGGCATGGATGTGGAGAGACAGGAACACTTATACACTGCTGGTGGGACTGTAAACTAGTACAATCTCTATGGAAAGTAATATGGAGATACCTCAAAGAACTAAAAGTAGAACTACCATTTGATCCAGCAATCCTACTACAGGACATCTACTCAAAGGGGAAAAAAAAGACATTCTATAATAAAGACATTTGCACTTGAATGTTTATAGATCCAGCAATCCTACTATGGGGCATCTACCCAAAGGAAAAAAAGACATTCTATAATAAAGACATTAGCACTTGAATTTTTAAAGCAGCACAATTCATAATTGCAAAGATGTGGAAACAACCCAAGTACCCATGAATACATGAGTGAATTAATAAAATGTGGTATGTGTATACCATGGAGCTCTACTCAGCCACAAAAAACTCCACAATGGTGATACAGCATCTCTCGTATCATCCTGGATGGAGCTGGAACCCATTCTACTAAACGAAGTATTCGGAGCATGGAAAAATAAGCACCACCACATGTACTCACCAGCAAATTGGTACTAATTGATCAACACTTATGTGCACATACAGAAGTAACATTCATCGGGTGTCGGGCAGGTGGGAGGGGGGCGAGGGGATGAGTAAAGGCACACCTTATGGGTGCGGTGCACACTGTCTGGGATGGGCATGCTTGTAGCTCTGACTCGGGCAGTGCAAATGCAATCTATATAACCTAAACATTTGTACCCCCATAAAAATTTTGAAATAAAATGTAGTAATAATTTTCCATACCAAGTTTATCCCTGGGATTCCCTGACAAATATTAATTTCCTGCCTCCACATTGGAGCTCATGTATCTGGACATGTTGCAAAGTATCTTCAATATGTGTTTAATATCATAGAGATAATCAAAGAATGTGAGGAATTGTAACAAATCTAAACAGCTTAAAATCAAGGGTTGGTGTAAATAAAGAAGCTTTTTGGTTGTCAAAAAAACAAACAAACCAAAAAAACCCCTCAAAAAGCAAACAAAAAATATATTTTGTAAATTAAGACATTTCCTTTAAAATAAACTAACTCGTACATGATTTATTTGAAGAAATGACTTACATGTTACTTACATACTTTTTGCTATATTAAAAGTAAATAGGAATTGACTCTGGTGCAAAAACAATATCCTTAAAGATAAACTCTTCAAACAATACAAAAATACAAAATACATATATGAATACATAAGACATACAGAAATATATAAGTAAATAATTTCACATATATCTGACATCAACATATATGTGACTTATATTCTTTAGAAATAATTATACAGATTCCAAATGCCATTTTACTCCCTTAATAATGAAATAGAAAGTAAAGGACATAAAACATTCCCAGATTATATATTACCAGCTGATTAAATATTTCTGGCAAAGTCATGCCATTTGTATTGGAAATGCTCTATGTGCAAGATTGTTAATTTGTAATCATGTAAGATCTATTTAATGTCAAAATTGCCATTATTGAATGTTTGCCCACCCACTGAAGAGCACCAGAAGCTTTCCAAGGCACATGTTACCTACTTACCCCGCTGTGTAGGTAAATGTTGGGAGCACCCGGAAGGATACCCTGATTGAGGCACAGGTTCTAGACAGTGCCTTGTGTCTTTTTTGCACTCATGGACAACATGAGGTGGGTAGGGAGGCGAGGCCATGAGATGTGTTCAACTCTATGGCCAGGGACATGACTTGTACACGTCATAAAACTACAGGGTGTCATATCATGGAGAAAATATATGCCACCAGTTACGCTGCGCATAAATAAACTGAGCCATTTCAATAATGGCAATGATGACAGCAGCCTACAAAACCCCACGAGGCCCAACCCACCAGTTCTGTTGGACTCGGGGGCCCCCTGACCAACCTGTTTGGTGTAGGTGGTCTCTGGCCACCTCAAACAAGCGCAGGTGCATGTTGGTGATGGGGTTGAAGCTGCCACAGGCCAGAAGCACCACAGGGATTCGGCTCTTCATCATGTTAGGTTCATCCGCACCCACGGCAGTGGCCACCCTGCCTTTATGGGGGCAAAAAGTCATGTCAGGGAGTTGGCACCAAGATAATCATACAAATCAGTGTCTCTAAACCACACATGAGCCATTTGTCCTCACTTGTAAGATGACCAATGAGGCAATAAACACAATAACATTTAGGGAGGGCTCACCGTGGGCCAGGAACTATGCCAAGTGCTATGCCACGGTACACACCTTCTCTTGCCAAATCCCTTTTAACAACACTGAGTGGTTACTCATGTAGCTCAGGGACCTTAGAAGCTGCTGGGCCAGGACTGGCATCCTGGCGGCAGCCTGACCCCAGAGCTCATGTTCTGTTCTTAACCTCTACACCCTTCCTGGGTTCTGACGGGTCTCCTTGGGGTCAAGAGGAGGTCTGTCAGCCTGCCATAATGTCATCTCTGATAGTCCAAATAGGACTCACAAAATCCCAGAGAAGACCAGCATTTTTAAAAGACTTTTATTTTCAAACAACTTCAGACATTGAAAAAAAAGCTGCAAAATTTATACACAGAATTTTATATACTCTTTATCCAGATTCCCCAAATGTTAACATTTTACCACATTTGCTTTATAATTCATTCTCTCTTTCTACACACACACACACACACACACACACACACACACATCTGTATACACCTATAAGTAACTTTTTTCTGAGATGTTTGTAAGTTATGGACATAATACCACTTTATGTCTAAATACCTCAGTATATATTTTTTAAGAACAAAAACATTTTGTTTCACAATTGAAAAATGATGATTACAGTCAGGAAATCAATATTGTTTCAGGACTACTATCTCATCTACAGACCATATTCTGATTTTACCTGTTGTCCTTTATCTCGGCTCAAGTATTTTGAGAAGGCACAGCCCACCATCTATCCTCTCTACTCTGTTGCTTCCAGCACCAGGGTAAGTTAAGGGCGAGGACGTAGCCTGGGCTCCAGGGCAGGCTGGCAGGCGTGGCTCTCCTGCCTCCCCCAGGGGTGGTGAAGAGCTCCACTGGAGGGGGGCCTGGCCTGACTGCTAGTTCTGCTCTCTGGCTGTGAGACGTAGGGCAAGTCACAGCCCTACTCTGAGCCACAGCTGCCTCATCTGCGAGGTGGGGGTAATATTACCTACTCTTGTAAGGTTGTAGGGAGGACAGGTGAGCTACATATGGAAAGTGTCTGGTGCATAAGGAGCATTTAGTAACCACTGCAGCTGTGCTTGCTGCTGATGACAATGGTAAAAGAGATGCTGCTGCTGCTGCCCTGACGAGGGAGAGGGAGGACAAAGGTGATGGCAGTGAGCCTGAAGCAGGCAGCGTTTAAGATGGTTCCCAGTGGTCCTCCTTGTATTCACCTCTCATCCCTTCACCTTGCGTAGGGGCTGGACCGGGTAACTTGCTTCTGATGAATACTGCAAAAGTGTGGGATGCTGTTTCCAAGAAGAGGTTACGAAAGGTCCCTGGCTCCCTCTTGCTCACTGTGATGAGGCCAGCAGCGGTGTTGTGAGCAGCTCCATGGAGAGGCCCGTGGCCAAGGAACTGGGGGAGACACCTGGTGGCCACCAGCCCATGAGGAACTGAGCCCCTCCGTCTAACAGCCACGAGGAATTGAGTCTGCCAATGTGTGTTGTGTGGATGAGGACCTTTCCCCAGTCAGGTTCTCGGTTGAGACTACAGCCCTGTGAACACCCTGGCTGAGCTTTGTAAGAGACTCTGAGCCAGAAGATGTAGTTACATTATACCTGGATTCCTGACCCACAGAAACTGTGAGATAATAAATAAAAAATAACAAATAAATGTATTGTTTGAAGATGCTACATTTGGGGGTAGTTTGTTATGCAGTGATTATGAATACAGCGACCAATGGGAGGAAAGCATTCCCTTCCTTACTTCTTGCAGCTATGGTTGTCTTGGCCGCAATCCTGCAGTCCTGGGGCTAACATGGAGAGTTCTCCATCACTGAACCTGGGAGCCTCTCTGCATCTAAGGGAAGTAATTTAACCTGGCCCTTACTGTCTACTTCTCCAGGCTTTAATCCAGCTTCCTACTTTAGCAACAATGAACTATTCGTCAGTGGCTCCTTTGTGAGTGTTTCATGGCTTCCTGCTTCGAGTTTCTGTACATGCTATTTTGGTTTCCTCCAACCAAAACACCCTGAGCACACTCCAATCTATTAAGACTCAACTCAGATGATCACATTATTTATGACTTTTATCACTCTTTATTGACTACCTACTAGGTGCTAGATACTAGGTGTTTGTATCTGTTAGGGATGCATTGGCTGCCAGTCCCAGAAGCCTAACCTCAGTGGCCTAAACAAATAGAGGTTGACTTGTTTCTCACATGAAAAAAAGTCTAGAAGTAGGCAGCTGATGGCATTAGATCATGGGCTCAACAATCACCTGCAATTCTCTTGGTCACAAGATTGCTATTGCAGCTACAGCGATCATGACCTCAATCAAGGCAAGGACGAGGAGCAAGGAGCTGTACCAGGCTGGCTGTCCCTGTTAATCAAGAACACAAGAGCTTTTTCAGAACCCCCCTGTAGACTTTGCTTCTGTCTCATTGGCCAGAATTAGGTCACATAACCACTCTAGCTAAGGGAGAGGCTTGAGAGGCACGCATTTAGCTTCACTGCATCTCCAGTGGGAACAGCAAGAGAAAGGGGACTGGGAATCGGATTAGTCAGTCCACAGTGGCTGCCACAGAGTTGGGGATACAACTAACTCTCTGGGAGCTGGGAGTGTAGAGGCTGCTGAGATGGCTTCTCTGACACCTAGCTTGAGTTAGTTTATCTGACTTCCCTTTAGTAGATCAAATGCCACATTCTATTGAAAAAAACCTGCTCAGGTATCTTTCCTACCTACCAGACAGTAAAACCTTTAAGAGCAGGAGTGGTGTTTTCTTCATCTTTGGATCTCAGCTGCAAGCACAGAGGCTGGTCCAAAGTGGTTCAGTGCAGACGGACACAGGGCATGGCTGGCTGGAGAGTAGAACCGACCCCCGGTAGCGGCAAGGCCTACGCCTCCTACTGTACACAGAGAAGTTGTTCTGGATATATTATGAGCTACAGTGTGAAGAGGAAAGCTCTCAGCTGAGGCAGGCTTGGTCTCCCCAAGCTTCCTTTGAGGCCGCAGGAACACCCCCCTCCTGCGTGGGAAGACGGCAGTCAACAGGCTGCTGCTAGCTTCTTCCCAGGGAGGTTGGATGGTTTAATGAGACATTATTTGCAAAATGTGCCGAGCTAGTCACAAGAGCAGCCTCATGATGAGTGTATTTGAAGAGGGTGGCTGTTTTTCACAACTATTATGAAGTCTTTCAAAACTGTATTTCATTTTGACAAAATATAAATTGTTAGAGCCATTAAAATGTGTAACTGCAGCGTCTCTGGTAACCTGAGGTTTTGACTCATTTTTTTCCAAAAGTTCCCAGAAACTGTAAATTAGAACATTTGTTTGAACAGTAGCGTCAACCGCAATGAAGTATGATGCTGGGAAGGAGAATAAATGACCTTTACTAAGTACCTCTCTTTCTTTTTCTTTCCTTGCCACAGGCACACTGAGCCACACTGCTCTAATGGTGACTGTGCCCTGTCTGGGCCACATCACAGGCTGGAGGACACAGTGAATGCACATTCCCAGGCACAGCACCAAGGTCAGTGTGCTCCTGTACCATCTGTATACTCCACCTTGCTTCAACTAAACACCCTTTCAACCACAACCTAGACATACACAATGACAGGGTTGAAAGGGACTAACTCCAGGGTCCACCGGGAGAAGAAATGGCTCTGATTTCAGTGCAAACCTCTTAGACACAAGGCAAGATGCATGCCGTAAAAGTGACCCTTGCACTCTTATCATCTCATAATATCTAGTGGGATGACGCAAGAGAGAGAGACTTTCGCTGTTGGGAAAGGCTTCTCACCAACAGGCATCAAATGGAGGCCCACAGTGCGAGCAGTGACTGCTGCTGAGGATTTAACCACTTGAGAAGGTGGCATGTGGGCTTCTTGGAATTTGTCATTAAACTGGAGACAAGGTAAACATGCCCCCCCTCTGGCCCCTGCCCTCTCTCCAGCTCACCGCCTCCCACTCCACAGGCTTCTGGATGGCTCTTCAGCCTGCTCCTCAAACACCGCACGCTGCTTCTGCAAATGTGGCTGTGACCACCTGAAACACTCTCACCACCCTTGCCGCCTGGATCTGCCTTCATGGTCTCTCTTGGAATATTTGCCCTTCCCCACTACGCTAACACTGTACCTGTTACACATTGTATCACTTTTTTCTTTCATCACTGCAGCCCTGTCATTGCTTTGCCCCCATGTTTCTCTTCCTCAAGTAGAAGGTAAACTCCTAGAGGGTGGCTTTTTATTCATCTTGGTCCCCTCAACTTCTAGCACTGTGCCTAGCACATAATAGGCGCTCAGGAAATGTGTGTGGAATGAACGAGAGTGAGTAGCTGTTCCCGACCAAGTGTTTTTGTCAGACGCTACCTCCTCTCTGGTTCTGTCCCAAACAGTCAGCGGACTGGGCCTTGCAGAGACGTAAAGTGACCTTCCCAGCTTCCTGGAGGCACTAAGACCCCTCCCTCAAACGCCATTCCACCGGACTCAATCTGGCATCAAACGAGACACCCCCTCCCTGTTGTGCCTTCTTCAACACTGTGGTCCTGTCAACAGGGAAATACCGAGGTCACCCCTCTGCCCTGGAGACCTGGATGGCTGCCGCTTTGCCAGGACAGAGCCCAGCCGATTCCTCCCAGGTTCCACCTCCCACGCACTGCCCGGTCCTTTTGAAGATGCATCGCTGCACTGGTTTTCAGAGACCATCCAGTTTCTCCCAGCAGCCAGGCCTCTGGCATGGCCCTTCCCTCCATCTACCCCACTGGCAACTGTTTACTAAGCATCTAGTACAGGCCAGGCCCTCTGTCGGCACTGGGACACAATGGGAGGCAGAGCAGACATGGCCCTGTCCACACAGAGCTTCCAGTCACCTATGTGAAGGGCGATTCAGCATGCAATAGCCACCTGGGCAAGGGCTCAGGGCTTCACACCTCACTGCAAGGGGCTGAGCAGCGGTCCCCGAAGATGGTCACCTCCTAATCCTTGGAACCTGCAAATATGTTATGGTACGTGGTGAAAGGGACTTTGCAGATGTGATTAAATAAAGAATCTTGCAGTGAGGAGAGTATCGCGGATTGTCCAGTTTTATCAGGAGAGTACTCACAGGAGGGAGGCAAGAGGGCTGGACACATAAAGAAGATGTATGGAGGAAGCTGCGGTCAGAGAGGAGAGAAGGTGCTAGGAAGGGGCTATGAGCCAAGCAATGAAAGAGGCCTCTAGATGCTAGAAAAGGCCAGAAAAGGCAGGCAAAGGGCAGCCTCTAGAGCCTCCAGAAGGAACACAGGCCTGCCCACACCTTTCTTTCAGACTTCTGACCTCCAGGACTTTAAGAGAATCAATCTGTGTTGCTTTAAGCCACACGTTAGTTTCCTACGGCTGTTGTGGTGACTCCTTATAAACAGCCACAGGAAACTGAGACACTCGCCTACCTAGACGCAGGCTGTCAGAAGTGACCTTTGAGCTGGGGCAGAGAGGGAATAGGGACGTGGAGGAGGATAGTGAACCTGTATCAGGCACAGGGAACAGCCCGGCAAAGGCCTAGAAACCACCACCACCACCACAAAACGGCTTACGGTGGGGAATGAAGTGGCGGCTCATGTGTGGGTGTGAACTGATGTGTGAGTGGCTCAAGACGAAGCTATAGAGTGTGGAAGGAGCACACAGACCCTTGGGGCCTGTGGAATTTAGATATCATCCTGTGGGCAAGAAGGAGCTTCAAAGGATCTTAAACAGGGGCGTGTCTTCCTCAGATTTCTGTTTCAGAAAGAGCACTTAAGTGCTCCCAGGATGTGCATCAGGAAACCTCAGCATGGCAGGAAAGCCTCAGGAAGGCCAGCTGCCCCCGGCTCTTCTGTCCGGCAAAGGCCAGGCGGTCCCCAGCTCCTTGGGCGATGGCCTTTTCTGCTGCTCACATCTCACTCACCTCATTCACCAAGTAACGTGATGCTGGCCAATTCCCCATGTGTACTAAATTCTAACTCGGCGGGTGCCCCTTGGCCCATTTGTCACGGGCAGTCACAGAGGCACAGAAAGCAAGGCGAGCCGGAAGGTTAAGTGCCGTCACCGCAGATGTAATGTGCTAATGCTCACCGCTTGGGAGACAGTCAATTTACCTTTCCTTGCGGTGAGCGCCTCTAACAGGCCCGGGCCCGGGAGGGAAAGTGGCTGCAAACATCCCTGTTTATTATAGACATAAAGCAGATGGCTTCAGGCAGAATGGAAATGGATTCTACAAACATCTTTCATTACACAGACCTCTTGACCAGACTCCTCATCCTAAAGAAAACAGGAGACACGGTTTGTATGTGGGGTTGACGACCACATTTTTCAGGACTTGGGGAAATCATTTCCACCTGTGCAAGCGTGTCAACTTCTCCAGGGCAATCAACCTCCGGTACTTTTTCTTTTCAACCTTGCTGGATTCGCCCACTGTTGCTATGGGCACACAGTGCTGCTAAGAACAAAAGCAAAGCAACCCTTCTTTGTCGGTGTGAGGATCCTCCGCCAGCCAGCCCTTGGAGGAAACAAACATGTCAATTAAGCACTCATCCTAATTGTGAGGCTCTCAGGAAAGCAGACAGCCTGCTCTTCAGTTTTGAGAACTTTCAAAAGATTTGAAGGAGCACAAGGAATGGGACGAGGTCTCTGCAATGCCACACTCATGAGTTCGGGATTGATTTCAATTGCTGCTGCAATAAGGTAGAGCAGATTAACAGCTACTGGGCTTACTGAGTGACAGGCTGTGCTAAAAACTTTACACACATTGATGCTAATTCTTTTAACACGCCTGGCAGGGGTGCTTGCTTTCTGGTGAAGAGCCTAATCAACTTCCCTAAGCTCAGTGAGCCACACAGAAAATGGAGATAATTACATATATCTCTTAGAGCTCTCGGTGGGGGGGGGGGGGTGGTTAGAGTTGACCAATCTAGCACAGTACCTGGCTTAGAGGGGGTTCTCCAGAAATATTAGCTCCTTTCTCTTTCCTTTCGTTATGTTTAAAACTTAATTCACCATTCCCTACACCCGCTTCCAGATGCTTGTTTACCTTGCTTGAAAAAGACCCCGGGATTTTTCTAGTCACCCATAATCAAGACCTGGCAGCCTTCGGGCACACATTCAGCATCCTCCTGCCTGTGAGGCAGCTTGCTCAGACCCCCTTGGCCTGGGAAATATCACCATAGAAAGGTGCTCCTGAGGAAGGCCAATCCCACAGACCACTGCTGTAGCCTTCCATCTAGCTCCAACCATGACCACTCAGCTCTAAGCATCATTTGTCCCTGGAATTAAGAGTCAATATTGAAAAACTATAGGAACAGGCAGTCTAATGTCGTTCTGGTAGAAATTACGTCTTTTGATGATGAAAAAGAAACATGCCCAAATCCCAGCTGACTTGCCAACTTGGAACAAAGAAAGCAGAAGAAGGGATAGAAGACCAGACGTGCCTGGGCTCTGCTGTGAGAAATATAAAATAGCAGATCATGAAAAACACAACCTATTAATACCAGCCACTGGGCTAGTGCCTTGGAGATAAAAGGATAAATAAAATCTGTTCCTGTCCTCAAGGTTACAATCCTGCAGGAAGAACAAATATTGAGGACCTCTGGAAGGGTAGAGTCTAATGGTGACTTCTCAATATCTGTTCTCCCCTCTTCTTTAGTCATAGAATCTCTGTCTGTAGCTGGGCATACTGCTACCTCTCCCAGTGTCTTTGACAGCTGGGCAAAGCCAGGTGACTAAGGTCTGGCCAGTGATCTTTGAATAGAAGTATTAGGAATACAAGCATTAGAAGCTCCAGGAACTCTCCTGAAAAGGGAAAGGCATGCCTTTCTCCTCTCCTCCACCCCTGCTGCCTCGAATGTGATGGCTGGAGTATGGCAGCTGTATTACACGCAGAGGACAAGGACCAACTCCAGGTGTGACAAAGAACAGGCTAAGAGAAAACCAGGACCCTGATGACCCTGAAACTGCCACACCAGCCCCAGACTACCTACCTCCAGGTTTCTTTTACCTGGGGAAGAAATAATCTTCTAAGCCACCATTATTTTCCATTTTTTCTGTTATATGCAGCTAAACTTAATTCTAACTGATATACTGATATCTAATGAATGTTTATTGAATTAGTATATAAAAAATAAAAAAGTATGTAAACTTTTAGAAGTTTCTATTGCCCCAGTTAAATCTATTTTATATGCAGAAACTCAAATGGATATTGTTTGAAAGAGAAAATACACCTAAGAAAAAATTTACCATAACTTAATTTTTTATATGAATTTTTCATGGGGTGAAAATTCCTTACTCAGGACCCTGGAAGGCTGAGATGTACAGCAGCAAATCTGCTTTTCTATAGATCACAAAAACCAGACGCTGTCCTATCTACTTCCCCCCCAAAACAGATTCATTATAGTTAGTTGTCACACTCTGCTTCGAGTGGGCATTTGCCATATGGCTTGGCAGTTTAATGGTTTTCTGATACTTGACAAAAATGAAGCACAATTATTTTGCAAGGAGCTTGCATTCCTAGATGAGTCTTTTCCAAATAACAGCTGTGCCTCAAAATCGAGTTACTCAATTTGCAATTTGTGGACAAAACACTCAAACATTTACAAGTGAGCAAAACCTCAAATCACTTGGGCTATTTCCAGACATCAGAGTTTATGAAGTTTTTAGCAATGTTATGCGTGTGCAGCTGTCAACAAGCTCAAGCCAACGTCTCTGAACCACCAGACCCTGCAGGCAGCAGTGATGTCCTACTTATCAACAGACCACGTGGAAATGACCACAAGCCTATGGGAGAGAAAGAACGTGAGAGAGAAAAGCATTACTCCAAAGCTATAGACTAAATACCTATTCCTCTCTTTCCATTCCCTACCACATTTGTGTAGATGACACGAAAATCTATAGTTCTAGTCTTGACCTTGCTTGTGGGCTCCTATAGCTCCACAGATGTCCGCCCAGCACTGGCTTGATAACAGGACATGGAATCAAAGCCAACGGGCACTTCCTAACTGAGTGCTTCAGTCAGGAGAAGCCAGGTGAGTTATACTAACTTAACTCACTGGCCTAAAGCAATAAAGGTTTATTTCATGTTCATAACATACACTCATTCCATGTTGGTTGGGGACTTTGCTCTGTGTCATCTTTGTCCCTCAATCCAGGACTCGTGATGATAGATCAGCCACTATCTGGAATATAGTCAATCACCATAGCAGAGAAAAAGAAGGCTCTGGAAGGTCCCTCACTAGCAATTTTACGCTTGTCCCCAAATTGGCACATGTCACTTCCACAGACCCCACCAACTACAGTGAGCTAGACAGTACAACTAGACTTTGTGTGCTGAAGATAGAGAGCCAGAAATATTTGTGAATATCCTTGTGCTTACTATGGTGACTTAACCAACCTGAGCCTCAGTGGCCCATATGGAACATGGAGACAATCACAAACACCTCCTAGGATTGTCATAAAGGTTATCAGAGTTGACCCATAAAAAGCACTCAGAATAGTGCCTGGCTCATAGGAGGTTCCTCCAGAAATATGAGCTCCTTCCCTTTCCCTGTGTTCAAAAGGTAATTCACTGTCTCCTATACCTGCTTTTGGTTGTCTGTACCTTTTATCTGAAAAACACTCTGGCCACTTTCTAGTCACCCATGATCAAAACCTGCTAGGCAGCTAGGATGTCTCCTCATCCTCAGTCCCCTCTCAGCCCAATGCAATTAGCCTCCAAGTATGGCCAATATTCCTCACATAAAGACTTCACTTTCCACCACTACTGAGACCCTCCTACTTGTATGTAGGATTTAATTACCTTATTGTATTAATTAATGGGTTTGTTTTTTTAAAATTGCAAACAAGAGAAGCAAACTCTGGTTATCTTGGTGCCCCCTCCCCACCAAAGGCAAAGCAGAAGGAGCATGCAGGGTTATCAGAAGGCTACTAGGCCATCTCATAGAATAAAGGAAGAGCTAAACATGACATCTCAGGGTGGACAAGACAGGACGGTGCCATGGTCTCAGCATGGACAGAGAGTCTCACGGTACAGGCAAGGTTGCGGGGGCTCACACCAGTGTACTATGCTGTTCCTAGAGAAGGGCAATTGATGTGGGTTGGACAGCCCCCACCCGAGCCCAGTGAAGGCTCCCACACTTGTTAAGGTGACAGAAACTCTGGAATCCTTTCTCTACCACCAATTTGGCCCCAATCCAATCTATTCTCAATATGCTAAGCAGATTAATCAGTCCTAAAGCCTGGGTTCAATCACTCAAACTAATGTGGTAAACTACTGAGTGTTTACCACGCACCAAGCATTGTATAAAATCTGGGCCCTTATGCCAACCCAGTGATAAACTACTGAGTAATTTTTTCTCCACTGGCATTTACCTGCTAGGCCATGTCCTTCATCTGGCATCAGGGCTCTGGAGATTTTGGCCTCACTCTACCTCTCCTACTTGTCTCCCACCACTTTCTCTATTCCCTGCATGCTCTCCATATCCTCGCCAAGCTGGGATCACCTGCTGTTCTCTCATGTGTCTGCTCAGTGTTCCTGCTTCTTGGGTCTCTGTTTACACCATTTCCTAGTGCTGAAATGTTCCCTTCCACACCAACTTTCCTGTGGGGCTTCCCTGGTGGCCCACCTGGAAGTCACTGCTCCCTCCTCTGACCTCTTAGAGGTGACATGCTATCTATTCTCTACTTTTGAGCCCCCACTTTTTTCTTGCCTAACACACTGTCAATCCCCGAGGGCAGGGGTCCCACGGGGTCTAATGCAAAGTAGAGAATGAATATGAGGAATATTCACCTTATGTATTGGGGGCAAGGCAAAAGTGAAAAGCAGATTGAAACGGGAGCCAGGGTGCAACAGCTGCTTCATGGCTGGGTCCAGGCTGAAGTAGGTCGTAGTAGCTGAGGAAGAAATATCCCCTAAATCAAATTGGCAGAGCCCAAGGCTTGCTCACCCTCCCATCCCTGTTCCTGCTTTCAACATCTGACACTTCTGGTTTTCCCAGTTTGCTTTATCCCTTGAGAGTTTCTGCCTCCCAATATGGGGTATCTGTTCTCTTCTGAACTTAAATTTTGTTCTTGCTCTATAAATTGTGTCTGCTGCCTTGGCTGGACCCCACCCAAGGACCCTGACTCCTGATTCCCACCTCAGAGGCATTGTTTGATTCCTCTGTCCTCTCCCTGCCTCTGCCCTGCCTGACCTGGGGACGATGCCCAAGGCCCGCACTCCAGTCCCACAGTGAGCATTATGCCGTGTTTAGTGTTGGGAAGGCAGCCCTGCACCTTCTACAGCCCGAAGGACTTCCCTGTGTGGCAGCAAAATGCAGAAGCAACCATTCATCATGGCAGCAGGGGATGGCACCATGGCCCGTTAGTGCCCAAACCACAAAACTGGCAGCCATCTGGGCTCTTCCCTCTCCCTCACCTTGACAGCCTGTCAGTGCTGCCTCCGCAGTATCTTTATCATCCACCCCTCTCTCAAACTCCACAGTCACTGCCTTAGATTGGGGCTGACTGCCCTGAATGCACTCTTAACCTGTCTGCTGCTTCCAATCTTACCTCCTCTGATCCATCCACTACACAGCTGCCCAAGGAATCTTTATAACGTGCACATCAACATGTTGATTCCCTGCTTCATCCCCTTCCCCACCAGTCACATTCTGGATAATCCTGAAACTCTTTGCTGTGTCATCCACAACCCCTTATCTGGTCATCACCTGTTGTCCCAGCCTCATTACTTAACCTCCCACCCCCTCTCCATGTCTGTTCCATCAAACTGCTTTTCATCCTCTCCTAGGCACTGTGCTCCCTCTCATCCATTTATGATGAGAGTTTATCCTTTTATGGGCTACATCACTTAGAACTCACCTCCTCCAGAGAGCTTCTCAATGCCCATTCCTCCCAAGCTATGTTGGGGTCCCCTCCTCTGGCCTTCCACATCCCCTTGGTCCTTCTCTCATATCTAATCCCATCCTACTTTAAACTCTCTTGTCCACTGTCTGTCCACCCTACTGGACAATGAGCTCTTTGAAGGCAGAGGATATATTTTATTTTCTGTATCCTCAGCTCCAAGCACAGCCTTGCACACAGTAGGTGTAAAACATGTGTGTGGGATAATCAAATTAAATGTATGGTGAGTTCAAGTCAAGAACAATGTTGGGAGGCCATTCTTCATAGGTTGCTCATGTTTCTGTACTCCTTTCAAGCAAGGCATTGGCTGCTCATTGTTTTGGATTATCTTTCAAAGATATTTATACAGCCAACAGCAGCTCTGGAAGACAGAGATATTGTCTCCTGCTGGGGCAAAGTCAGGCTTAGTTACTGTCCAGCACAACAAAGATGATATCTCTCTTTGGAGCAAAGGAGAGGCATGTTTACTGCCCTGATGAAATATCTGGGTTCCCTAGGCACAGGGTCCCTCTCCTGTAACAAAATCCACTGCCTGTGTGAGTGCCACCTGACTCTCCTTACTTCACCATGTGGAAACTATGGCTTGGGGAAGTGGCACAAAAAAATGCTGACATCTGGCTTCTGTTGTTGCTGTGAGTAATGAAATCCTTTGTCTCTGACCCAGGAGCCTCCATGTCTTCTGCCAGCATGCATGGAGCTGTGGCAGGCTAACTCGTCAGGCCATTTACAGTTCCTGACAGACATGAGAGTCAATTGCGGACTGCCCCTGGTGACCCAGGAAATACCACAGAGGGACAATCGAGAAAGATGTCGAGAAGATATTAGAGGCCATGAGGCCCTGACCACACTTCTTCCAAGCATAATAAAATTCTTTTATTTTTGTCAGAAAGAAACTCAGATAAAAATGATTGTCTACAACTGCAGCTCAGCTGTCCTCATATTGAGGGATCAGGGGAACCCCTTTCCCAGTGAGGAGAGTGCATGGTGGGACTGGGGGTGGAGGGCAGGACAGGTCGCTTGGAGCTGTGCTTGCATAAGGCTCCCAGGTGCCCTCTCGTAGAAATGGTGACATGAGCATCAGTATGGGTGGTGGATTCCAGACAGCAGAATGAAGTCAAACACAAGGGGCTAGTGGCCCAGCGTCTGCCCTGTGAGGCCTGCCCTGTGCCTTGGTGGGCAGAAGCAGCCTAATGGGGAACAGAACTCAGGAGGTCAGCCAGGCTGCTTTCTGGTTTTGAGGAATGAAGATTATGACAAAGGAGAAAGAAAAACTGCTGAGGAATATAGGGTGACAGCTGTCTCTCCTATGCTACTATCAGTCTGGTCCCTAAGATCTCAGATCCCCTTGGACTGAATTTTAGGGCCAGATCTAAAATGTCATCTAAAAATTCTAACAAAAAGGTCCACTTTGTTTCAGCTTGCTTATTCATTCATTCACTCAAAAAGAAAACAAGTTATTGCTACCAAGTTCCACAAGGCAACGGGAGGGTAATAGGGAGATCCTGAAACACCTGGGAGGGTGGAAACTTGGCCAGGCTCTCCATGAACACAGAGCAGACCAGTGGAGATGCAGCAAATCACAGTAGGGCGTATGCAGGCAAGAGCCTTGATGCTCAAGGAGAGCTGTTCACCTGAGAATTTCACTGGGCACATAACATAACCAAGTTCAGCTCATGCAATGTAATCTCCTCTAGAAACTATAGGCCAAGCAGCCCATCTTCCCTTCTTTATTGAGCTGTGAGCAGACTGCCATGGTGATGAGCAAATAACTGCAAATCTGGGCCGTGATCTATGAAGTCAGAGCAGACCTGAGCCAGGTTTGGGACTGTGATTAATTAAAAATTTTAACTGAGTTCATCCAATATATATTTAATAGTATGCATAATTGCTATTGTGTTGGCTGGAAATTAGGCCAGAATGGTGGGCAGCTCATAGTAACAACTGTAGTCTATGATTTTTAAACAGACAAACTTAATTTTGTTGCTTCCCTCAGTTACTGCTTCAGAATCTATAAGTGAGACTGGCAGAACAGTCTCTATCCCTGTCCCCACCGAAGCCTATGTACAGGTGAACATTTCTCGTGCACACAAAAGTACATACACTCAGGCAGTGACAGGCATGAAGCTCTTATTCTGGCCTTGGACTAAGATTGCCTGCTCTTGCACCTGGGGGGGCGTCTGGAATGGGAAAAGCTTGGCATTCACAAACTATGTGACCTTGAGCAAGCCCTTTAGTCCTCTCTAAAATTAGGATAACCCAACTTGCACCTATGGGGGTTCTGTGAAGATGAACTAAAAGATGAACCTGAGCACTGTGCCTCCTACACCTCTTTAAGGGGAGGAGAAAGCTTTCCATTATACAGTCAGGAAGTTGGATTTACCTGTGCTATCCCTGTGTGAAGACACTACTGTTCATGACAGATTCCACCCATCCCCACAAGAGCAGGCCAAATGAAGCCATTATCTGTCCGAGGGCATCCAGCCCTGCACAGCACAGAAGTGAGGATTCAATGGAGCCAGTGTTCCAGCTGACTCATGCCTGGGCTGGGGCAGTCTGAGAGGCCTGACACATCTGCCAGCAAGTTATACACAATGCATCCTACAAAGTGCGGACTTGTTGACTTCCCTTACTATGTATGAATTTAAAAACTAATAAAGAGTTAATTTGCTTCTATGACTACTGAAGGACTAATGCATTTTTCTGCCATACCTTGGCCAATGACTCTTTTTATTAGGCCATTATAAGTGTGCACAGCACAAGCACGGCATTCCCTGTAGTTGGAGCAGACAGCCTGCCCAGAGGTTCAGGAAAGGAGGGGCTGGCTCCTGGCAACAGGCAGATCCCCAGGCCTCAGGGTCAATGGGCAGAGCTGGAATCCAGCAGGCCAAGGGGAACTAAAGAGTATCCCATGCCCAGAGGTGTGGCTAAAGCCCAGGGCAGACATCTGGAGGTACCAGCCCCAAGACTACCATAGTAAAGCTTTACCCCACAGGCATCCAACTCCTGTGAATTCACCTGAACGTGCTGGCCTCACTAAATCAATAAAATAATAATTTAAGTATAAAATAAAATGTAGGCTGACGTGAAATGATTTAGGCTGTCTTCCATGAGCAGATGTTCCAGAGGGAGTGTGATGTAGCCGAGGAACATCTGTTGGTCCTTCCTGCAGCACAGCGATTCCCTTTCTCCTGGCTGACACACCCTGATTTTGTTCCACTTCGGGGACAAAGAGGAACACAGCACCACATCCACCATGGCTGTCCCAAGCCCTCTGCCAGTGTTGGTCAGGCGTGGGCATGTGACCCACTTTTGGCCAATGAGATGCAAGAGGAAGTGCCTGGAGACCTATGGAAAGATGTTTCTGGTGATGAAAGAACACTGATGGGAAGGCCTCTTTTCTGCCCCTTCCCTCCCTCTGTCCTGGACACTGGTATAGGGCTGTGACGCTTGGGGCTGCTGCAGCCTTCCTAAGACCACAAAGAGAAGGCCTGAAGAGCTTCATCTTCATTAACCTTGCATAATACTACCTTCCTCTAGACTTATTATTCTACAAAGTGCTAAAATATTTTTATTGCTGAAGCTCCTGCTAGTCAAGTATTAAGTGACTCATGGCCTCAGTCATCCAAAGAGATACACCCCAAGAGACCTAGGTTCTTGCCTTTCTTCCACAGTGTGCGCACTTCCATGGGCCTAATGTGATTCCAGAATACAAAGATAAGTACTTTCTGTCCACTGTGTCTCCTAAAATCAAGGCAGTTCCTTCCTCTGGGTTGCAGTGAAGACAGACTACACCTGTGCTGGAGGAAACCTTGCTGCGTGGGGCACAGGGAGGGCTGGTATGTCCCAGTATGGCGCTGCATTGGGAATGTTTCAGTACTGTTTTGAATAAACATGATTTTGGGTTGACACTATTACCTCATAACTTAACCCCAAGGGAAGCTGCCTCCTCACTGAGCCTCTTAACAGACTCCTCTGAACTGCATTCAGGGTCCCCATGGGCACCATTGGGACCTTGCTGAGGGCAGCTCTGTGTCAGGTAGAGCCGTCTCCACACTCCTGATGGCTCCCTAGGGTGATACCTTCAGTGCAATCTCCTTCCTCCAGCCCTCCACAGGTGGGGCAGCCCTGCTTTTGCTGCCTCAGTGCCGCTGCTTCCCTACTGTGATTTGTGGCCCAACACAGCCTGGTGAGTTAAGGAAACATGACCGTGAATGCACCCTGCACTCTGTCACCTCCGAGCCTTTGCTCTTATGGGGCCCTCTGGCCAGAACGCCCTTTCCACCCATTTCTACCTGTTAAAGTTTGCCCCCCAATGCTCAGCACACATTAGGCTGCCCATGAAGGGCTCTTTTACTCAACAACAACAAAAATAAACAACCCAATTAAAAAATGGGCAAAGAACTTGAGTAAATATTCCTCTAAAGAAATCCAAATGGCAAAGAAGCACACAAAAAGATCCCTGATCACTAGGAAATGCAAATCAAAACCACAATGATACCCCTTCATACCCACTAGAATGACTATTAACAAAAAAATAGAAAATAACTAGTGTTGCAAGGATATGGAGAAATGGGAACCCTTAAGCATTGTTGGTGGGAATGTAAAATGGTGCAGCTGCTATGGAAAACAGTACGGTGGTTCCTCAAAAGAGTAAAAATGGAACTGCTATATAATCCACTTCTGGATATATAACCAAAAGAATTGAAAGCAGTGACACAAACAGATATTTATAGACCCATGTTCACAGCAGCATTATTTACAGTAGCCAGAAGGTGGAAGGAACCCAAGTATGCGTTGACAGATGAACGGAGAAACAAAATATACATTGTATGTATATAATGGAGTAATATTCAGTCTTAAAAAGGAAGGAAATTTTGACACGTGCTACAAAATTTGAGAATATTATGCCAAGTAAAATAAGCCAGTCCTAAAAAGACAATATTGCATAATTCCACTTATATGAGGTACCTAGCATAGTCAAATTCATAGAGATAGAAAGTAGAATGGCGGTATCAGGGGCTGAGAGGAGGGGAATAGACACTTACTGTTTAATGGGTATAGAATTTTAGTCTTATAAGATAAAATGAGTTCTGAAGACTGGCTGCACAACAAAGTCAATGTACTTAACACTACTGGATTGTATACTTAAAAATGGTTAAGATGATAAATTTTGTTATGTGTATTTTGTCACAATTAAACATTTAAAATAAAAGCTCTCCTTTGTTAAGCCTTCTCTGATGTTAGGCTTCAAGTCCACTGCATTGTTTGTCAACCTCTGTCTTGATTCCTTGTTGTCTGTTCTATCAGGGTTGTTTTTAGATTTGCCCAGTGGTCTATACCAAGAAACTCACAGAGAAATAGTGCCACAGCCCTGACAGAACTACTCCTAAAGTCAATCCTATCTAGGGCATTTCAATTATGTGAGCCAATGCCCTTTTTATCATTAAGCCAATTTGAGTTGGTGTGACATAACCCAAATCAACCTAATTGATAACACACTTGGTCTGAAATATCAGAACACTAAGAATAAGGAAAAGACCCTAGAAATTTCCAGAAAATACACAGAAAAAGGAAGGAAAATAAGACTGGTATCTGATCTCTCATTTGCAACATTACATGCAAAAGACAACGAGCAATGCCTGAATACTTCAGACAGAAAATAACTTTAAATCTAGGCTATGAATTAAGTATGAAAATAGAATAAATACATTTTTAGATATGCAAGGACTCAACATTTACCTTTCAGGAACTCCTTCTTAAGAAGTTCTTTGAGGATGTGTTCCAGCAAAACAAGGAAGAAAAACAAAACAAAACAAATAGTAGAAGTAATCCAATCCAGGAGGATGGTGAAACTAGAATGAAATTTGTACAGGCCAGAGAGCAACAGCCTCAGGTAGAGCATGAAAATGTGGGGCTCTAAGCAAAAAGGTGAATGCTGGAGAGGTTGGGTAAACTCAGGATATGGTGAGAACACTCTCTCAACAATAATGACAACAAATCCAAGCAAAACAAAAAAGCTATATAAGTAACAGGGTCCAAAAATAATGTAAATTAAAATGTGACATAATTTCAAGACTTTGACAGAATATCAGAAATTTCATTTGACCCTGATATTAGGAATTTCCCTTTGAGTGATCCAGGGCTACTTGACCCAGAAGCAAACATGCATGTGCTCATAATGATCTAAATCCTATTTAATGATGTCCAACTTTTAAAGTCAATCTAGTGGAAAGGCACAGAAAGCTTAATTGTGATTATAGAATAGAAAGGTAATATTAGCAGCACTGGCAATGTAAGAATAAAGCAACCAGAAGAGAAGGAGTTGGGGAAAGAATGATGGGAAGAGGAGAAGAAGCACTAATATTTTCCTCTTATCTACGGAAAGTCTAGATACTGATTAAAGCTGATGAACAAGAATCACAGATTTGGTTGTGAATAACAAATATGGGGAAATATTGCCATAAACAAGACAAGGCTTAAACTTCTCTCCCATAAAATGAAGTTGGAAGGTAGGTAGTTTAGGGCAAGTGTGGCAGCTCTGATGTCATCAATATCCTAAGATCTCTCTAGATGTTTTTCCTCTGTCATTCTTAGAACATGCCTTCCATCTTGCCCTCAAGCTTATCTCATGGTCACATGATGGCTGTTGCAGCTTCAGCCATCATATCTGTGTTCCAAGTTAGAAGGAGAAGGAGGGCAGAAGGGCAAAAGAAACCTACCTGCAGAGTCAGCCCTCTTTGTAAGTGGTTTTCCTGAAGCCTCACCAAACAAATTCTGTTTACATCTCACTGGCCACAACACAGTGACAAAGACAACTATCATAAGAAAACTGAAAAGTGTAGTTTTTTTAGATGATACACTGCTGCTCTCAACAAAATTGGGTTTGTTTTAATAAGTAACAAGGGGGAAATAGCTATCTTGCCATCTGTGACTCAAGAGATAGAAGTATATTATTTAAAGTAAAAAGGAAACCAGTTAAAGAATAAAAATTATAATAGAACCATCAAAAATGAGAGAAAGGAGGAAGGGTAGGGTGTGGAGAGTATAAATGAGTTAAATCTTTATCTTTAATAATGGGGCTCAGTGGCATAAAATTTAAAGCTTGGGAACGTTTAACCTCCAAAATAATTGAAAGACTCGAGAGGCTAAAGGAACTTGCCTTTGGGAAGTAGGGACAGAGCTGTGACTCTTCATTAAAATCCCTTCTGTATTACTTGTTTTGTTTTTTTTTTAAACCCATGTGCAGATATTATTTTGATTTTTTAAAAAAAATCAGTATTTGCTATATTGGGAAGCAAGACTCCACCATATTCCCTTTATCCTTGGCAACCTGGTTCTGTAGTGGACATTTCAGTGTTTTTTAATCCCCATTACTGGCTTAGAAAGTGACAAAACCCATTCATAATCAGGGCTTTCTTTATTTTTCTTCTTTCAATTGATTTATCTTTTAAACTCTAGCCATTCACACTGAATGTTTTTTTTCATGAGCAGACAGACTCTGGCAGATGCATCACCCTCTGTTTGTGGTGGGGCAGGTCACCTGTGCCCCGTCCTCTGTCTGAAACGAGGCAGCCAACACCTCCCCACATTCATTCCCCTGGGCCACTCCCACATGCCCGGGGAACTCTCTGCAGGGAAGTATGCTCTCCACTTGCCTGGTCTGCACTCTCAAATCACTGTCCTAATGTCCCTATAATATTAACAGGCAGTGGCCAAAGGGAGTTCTGCTGAAATAGGCAGTAGTTTGGGCCATTTTGGACTAAATCCTAGAATGCACACGATAATGCTGAGCGAGGCAGTTTAATTTATGAGCGTGCAGGTCTGCTGTGAAATTGGGAAATGGAAGTATAAGACATTAGCATTCACATGGCAAGGGCAGGGCCAAGTCCAAAACCGTAATAGGCTTTTCACAGGGAGGACTGCAGGGTGTGAAGGAGCAGACACACACTTTGTCAGGTAAGTGTGTGCTCATGAACCTCACCTTTGTATTAAATATTTCAATGCTGTGAATTGCGTAACAGGTATGCACTTCTCCTGGACTTACGCCCGTAATATTGCCCAACACCCTCCGTTATTTTTAACAACAGTGGAACACCTGTATGCACACCTGGGCAGATTTAAAACATGAACGTCATGGCCTGGGTGTGGTTTGATCTGCAAGAAGGAAGGTGTAACAGACGGCTTCTCAACTTCGTCCTAGGTCGGGCATACAAACTATTGTACAGACAATTTAATTTATTTCTAAATTAAAAAGGGAAGATAGGCATGTTTTAATTTAAGTCATTGCAGTTGTGTGTGCAATTCATGCCATGCAGTCTCTGGCTTAAAGACCTTGTAAGCCTGAGATTTTCTGTCTGACCTTGATTCTGCCACCTCACCTTTCTAACCAACTTTTCAATGCACAGAGCAACATAACATCTATTTCTGCCTTCCTTATGAATAAAAATACATTCTTCCGAAGGGTTCAAAGGAAATATCAAGTGTGCCCCAGCGGTATGTTAAAATATATTGGAAAAGAGGTTGAACAACTCCATCAAAGTAGGCTGAGTAATATCCCCCAAAGATCTCAGGTCCTAATCCCTAGAACCTATAAAAATCACTTTATTTGGATAAAGGGTCATTGTAGATGTAATTAAGAATCTTGAGATGGGCGGAGCTAAATGCAATCACATGTAGCTTTATAAGAGGGAGGCAGAGGGAGATTTCTCTCTCTCCTCTCTCTCTCTCTCTCTCTCTCTCTCTCTCTCTCTCTCACACACACACACACACACACACACACACACACACACACACACACAGGTCTGTACGAGGAAGGACAGAAAACTGAAGATGCTGGCCTTGCAGGCTGGGGTGATGCAGCCACCAGAAGGTAGCAGAAGTAAGGAACAGAGTCTTCCCTAGAACCTCTGAA
>CAUYRT010105925.1:0-35807 GCA_963574885.1 Lepilemur ruficaudatus | reverse complement strand
GCCGGGCGGGGGTCTCCCCAGCTTTTCCGCTCGTCCCCCTCAGGCTGGAGCGGTGGCACCAGGTCCTCTGGGCAGCCTCCCCACTGACCAGAGCCCAGCTTTCCTTGAGTAATGTGACAAGTTTAATGATTTATTAGTTCCCAATTTGGAAGTGGCTGTGCGGTCGGTATTGTCATCCTCTGTTAGCAGAAGCCGTAACAGGTTTTCCTCTGAGGCCTGTGCTGCCTGCTCTGTTGACTTGCATATAGCTCTGGCCTGGGGGGACGGGAGGGGGCCCAGGAGTCATGAACCCCGGGCAGCTGGTCCTCTGAGGACGTGGCCCTGGGGGTCTGCCTCCCACCCTGCCTCTGCCTGGCCTGCTTCAGAGGCGGGGGGTGTCACCAGAGGGGCATTTGGACCTGTGCCAGGGACCTTCGCACTGGATTTCAGGGTGGAAGGGGAATGAGTCAGTGTGTGGGGGCCCACTAGGGGCCAGGTGGATTAGAAAAACCACCAGCTGTCAGAGGGAGCCTCCCTGTCCCTTGCTAGCTAGAGAAAGTGGTCTGTGCCCTTTCACACCCCAGGAAGACCTTGTCCTTGTGGCCCCCTCTGGCCCTGGACTCCTGCTTCCATGGACGGATTTCGTTTCTGGACTGGGTACCCATGAAGCGTCCCATGCATGCTGTCTCTGTCTTGGGCCACGTGACCATCAAGTCCTTTCTTGATTCCCAGCAAACAGAGGGAAGGATCCTTCAGGCCGCTTCTCCAACTTTTCAAAGCCTTTGGGATTTCGGAGGGAAATGAAGGGCCTCTGTAAACAGCTCCACGAACTTCCTAGTCATGGAGTTCTTTGGCCAACATGACAGCGTCCACTTTCACTGGTCACCTCGTGCCCAGCACTGCCTCCTCCCTCTGGCCTCAAAGTTCTAAATTTTCCTCTATTGTGCAAAGAAGTTCAGCTTTCCCAGACACTCACCCTACCCCTAAGCCCATCTCTGTGTCTGCCAACCCAGCAAGACACTCAAACCACAAAGGTCTCCGGGAGGCGAGTTCACGCCTTAGGAAGCAGTTGTCATTACACTAGCAGAAAAAGCAATCTCTCCCTTCAATGCAGAGATCCATTTTACCTTATCACGGCTCTGCAGGGCGGTACCATTCACTGCACCGTACACGAAGTCCAGGCTCGGGGGTGTGAGTGACTTAGCAGGGTGCACTGCCGCAAGATAGCAGAGACCAAATGTGCGCTGAGGCTGAATTCCAAAGCTCACTCCATGTTGCTCTGCTCTGCTGGGGACGGGGTGTGGAAGGGAGGAGGGGAGGCAGCGACAAGCCATGCTCAGGAGGTGCTGGGTGGCAGCTGAGTCTGTGAACAGACCTAGGCGGCCTCCCAGAGAGGGGGCACCACTAGAAGAATAATAATAAGCCATGGTTGATGGCAGGGAGGAGGGTCAGAGATCAGAAGAAAGGAGCTGAGTGACAGATAGGTGAGGAACACTGAGCACAGAGGGGACAGAGGCTGGTGAAGAGGAGAGGGACAGAGGGGAGGCTGAGCCAGAGCCAGCCCAGGCACTCTGGATGCACCAGTCTCAATCCTGTAGCTTCAGTCCCAGCCCTGTGCAGCCGGACACACACCCCAGCTTCCCCGCTCCTGTTTCTCCCTGGGGTGCCAGCAATCTGCACAACTAACACACCTGGGGCCGGCTGCCCCTTCTGTGGCCACAGGGACCCTGAGCAGAGCTTCTTGTTTCCCCTCCCCCAGCCTTCTGCAGACCATCTCGTCCCTCCCCGTGCAATGAGGTGGGGAGGCCTTCCAGATTCATCCTGCATACTGCTCGCTCCAGGCTGCTCCCGGCAAATGAAAAACCCACGGATCAATGCCAGAAAAATGACCATCTCTTCTCACCCTTGCTAGGAACCTTCGACTCATCCACCTTGGGCTTGAGGAGGGAGGCACAATGGGGCAGTTTGCTTAAATTCCTTAAGTTCTGCCTTCTCTTGGGGTGTGCTTCCCATAGCTCAGGGGCAACTCATTAATTCAGCTGTCACTAGCACTGAGGCGGCCACGAAATATTAATGCGGCTATTAGGGCATGAGGGGTGGACAGTAAAGCATGGTGGGGGAGCCCAGACCGTGTGCCCCCAGCTGTGGATTTGGGGTGCACTCCCAGCTCCTGAGCACTGATGTGCCTCTGCACCAGGCGGATCATCACTCGTCGTGTGGGGCGCCCGAGTGAGGATTAATGGCCGGGCATCGTGCAGCTTTCATCTCCCGCTCGTGAATATACATTAGGGCTGTGTTCTCGCCGCAGCTGGAGCTAAAGAGCTGCCGACACCTCATTGAAGACTTGGAGAAAATCTTCCAGCTCAGAAATAATTTGGCTCCTAGGCCTGTCCCCGCATAGTGGGTTTCCCTCTCCTTCTCTCCTACTTATTCATATATTTAAAGCGGTGGGGAAAGAATCCAGGCAGAAAAGATACAGGGGGCCATGGGGGCTGGGAACACAGTGTCTTTGAAGTCAGTAAGACTTGGGTTTGAATCCCACCTCCACCAAAAGCTCTGTGACCTGGGGTAAAATTACTCAACTTCTCTGAGCCTCAGTTTTGCAGCTTTAAAGCCACCTTCCTCAAGGCCTGGGTGTGGCTAACGGAGATGTTGTGGGTAGATTGTTCAGTGCTCCAGCCAGAGTTGGTTGCCACAGTTCAGGTTCTAGATGCAAGCCGCAGAAACTCATTCTGGCTGATTCAAGCAGCAAGGAAATTTGGTGAAAGAATATTGGGTAATTGCAGAATTTCTGGGAGGGCTTGGCTTTGTGACTATGCGGATAGAACCACAGCCGAAGTCACACCCTGGGGCTGGTCTGACGAGGACCCTCCATCCGTCTCCACCAGTGCCTTTGGGTTGTGGGTCCTAGATACAAGATGCCACTACAGCCACTACAGGACTGCTGTCCCATGGGAACTGGGTGGTGGCCACTGCTACCACGACCACAGGTTCTCCACTTGTCCTGCTTGAGCGTGGCCAGCTCCAGACAAAAAGGTCTAGGAAGGGCACCTCTGGTTGTCAAGTCTGGTCACAGGCAAGGGAGGCTGGCAAAGCAAATTGCTGGCATGTTCAGATTCTACACTGGGGACTTTTCTCAAACACAGGGAGGGGAGTTGGATTCTGGACGACTCAAAATACCCACTTGCTTTGTGTTCTAGTATTGTTACTGGAGTTGGGCAGATCCAAGGAGATTTTCACCTGGAGCTTATGTCCAGGGCCAGTTCCCATCTGTTCATGCCTGTGCTGATTGCTACATGACCCCCAGCAGGCCTCCAGCTGCTCTTGCCTGCCCCATCCCTCCAAGGCAGGCCTCTGCCAGCAGCATCCCCAGTGTTGGCTGGGACAACAGCAATGCCCAGAGGAAGCCGAGACCTTTGTTGCTCAAGCAGCAAAGTCCATAATCACACTGGATGAGTCATGGTTCTCTGGAGAGACAGAACCAACAGGAGATCATACATGTGCATGCGTGTGTTTGTGTGTACAGAAATAGATTGACTATAAGGAACTGGGTCTTGCAGTCACAGAGTCTGAGAAGTCCCAGGATCTGCAGTCGGCAAGCTGGATGCCCAGGAGAACCGATGGTGCAGTTGCAGTCTGAGTCCAAAGGCCGCAGGAGAACCCACGGTGTAAATTCCAACCTGAAAGCGGGCAGGCTGGAGACCTTTGCTGATCTAGACTGCCACAGACCAATTTCTCAGCCCAAGCAGTCAGGCTGGAGGAGCTCCCTCCCACTCAGCCCTTTCATTCTGTTCAGGCCTTTAATTGATTTGCATGAGGCCCTCCACCTTGGGGAGGGCAATCTGCTTGTTCAGTCTCCTGATTCAAACATTCACCTCACTGAGAAACACCCTCATAGATACAGCCCGAATAATGTTCGGCAGACATCTGGGCACCTCATGATGCAGTCAAGTTGACACATAAAATTAACCATCACATCCACCCCATCGAAAACAACTAAGACCTAAGCAGAGAGAACCAAGGAGAAATGGAGGGAGATGCTACTTTCCAAGATCCTGTTCTTAAGCTGTGCTTAGCTATCAACTGCAAAGACATCTACACTAGCGGTTAGGAGCTCACTCTGGATCCAGACTGCCTGAGTTTGAATCCTGTCTCTGGGGGAAGAGGCTGGGTGATGGTGGGTGAGTCAGTTAAGTGCGTGGTATTTGTTTCCTCATCTGTAAAGCAGGGGCGATAGTAACACCTTCCTCATAGGGTTGCTTTGAGGGTTCAGTGAGCTAATATGTAAAATACTCTGTGCTGGGCAAACAGTAGGTATTTAATAAACATGAGTTACCCTTACACTCTGCAGGAGCTAGGGTGTCGTGTGTCCAGATTACAAGCTGGACATGCGCGGTTCGGTGCGGACGAGGTGGTGATGGGACAGCCCGGACACGCCAGGGTGTTAGCAGAGCTGAGCCAAGTACGGCAGCCCCTGCTTGCCACCTCCAGGCCCCGCTGCGGTCTTGCTGGAGATACCAAGATGAGAAAATCCAGGGAAAGGAGGATCCTATCTGGCAGCTGCCTTGGGAAACTTGAATTCCTGCCTTTGTCCATGCGGAGGTGTTTCCACGAACAATGGAGTCTGGCATGTGTCTAGCGCAAAGCCTGGCACTTCAGAGTCCCCAGAAATGCCTTCGTGGACTGGCCTGAGTCCCTTGGCCCAACCAAGCACATCGTCTCATCTCCTGAACTGGTCCTTGGCTGTGGGCTTTGTGACCATTCTGAGGTCTTTCCAGTAGCAGCAGAGATCCAAGTCCTGGCCAGCACAGACCTGGGACACTCTGCCCCCACCCTCTGCCTCCACCTGCCAGAGCGCTGTCCTGACAGCCGTTTACAGAGAAAATACCAGAGCTGTGATTCCCGATCCCACTGGGCTCTAAACTAGACTGGTGCTTCTGTCCACAGAAGCCTGAATCCCACGTCGACTGTCACTGAGGGCTTGGGGAAATTAAGGAGGCCTCCAGCCTCGTCCACCCTGGGTAGAGAACGCAGAGGGCCCCTCACACGTGGACCCAGAGGCAGGAGAAAGGGTGGTGGCCTCCCGGGGAAGAAGACATCTATAACTTCTAGAATTTAGGCCCCTAAACCCCTTTCCTTACTTTCGAGAGAGGGACTCTGCCTCTGGAGAAGGTCACAGCCAATGGGCTGAGACTCCCTGGGCCTGCAGATCTTCCCTGTGCTTCCGGGAACACCCCTGTCCAAGCAGAGATCAGTGCCCACAGCTGCAGGGGAGGGGGCCTCAAGCTTGGGTTTCTCTGAGACAGAATTTGGGTACAGGTAGCTTATTTGGGGGCCGAGCCCAGGAAGCATGTGGGGGGTGGGAGACGGAGCTGGGGAAGGAAGGGACACTAGTAAAGGCTGTGCTCATGAGTGGGTAGCCCCGGTGGGCACCTCAGGCTCATCCTGGGCCCCAGAGTGAGGAACAGGCTCCAGGGCTGGGGTACTCCCACAGCTCCATTGCTCTCGGGCTGGAGGTTGCTCCTGGAGAAGGAGGATTCACCTGCAGGGGCTTGTAGCCTGCTCCAGGTAAAGGTCACCTTGAGGCTGTGAGGACGGGACCTGCCTGCAGGTGGCCTCTGCAGTAGACCAAGGGGCTGCGGGTGGCACTGACCACATCTGCCAGGGAAGGGCCTTGGAAAGCTGAGGGACCTCCCCTGCTATTCAAACAGGTGGCCAGGGGTTCAAGGCCCCTTTCTCAGGGTGTCCCAAGGGGGTGGCCCTCCCCCACGGCCAGCCCAGCGCACTTTGCTTCCTGGGAGAGCAGGGAGGCTGGCGAGCACCAGCCTGGGCAGGCCCAGGAAAAGGGAAGAACAGAAAAGGAAGAGCCCTTAAAATATCCCTCAACTGTTTAAGGATTGGAGATCTGCACTAAATCTCGAGAAAAAGGAGTAATTACGCTGTCAGCAAAGGTGATATAATTTTTAAGACTCAGTTCCACAGCCGTAATTTTTCCTCATCCTCCCCGTGTCTCCCGGGGGATTTAGGGGCCAATTACCTGTCAGTTTGCTGAGAGGTGCTGTTCCCAGGCAGGAAGCTGTCACCTGCCACGGCTTCCATAGGACCCGCTTGGCAGCAAGGGTGGCTGGGAGGGCTGCCCATGGCCACGAGGGGCGTCCCCAAAGCTTGAGGGCGGAGCCAAGGAAGACAGAGCTCTGCGGACCCTCGATCAGTCCTGAGTCAGAGAACCACCATCTAGATCTCTGGCCCAGCGAGGCCGGCCCAGCTAGAGGCTTGTGGGGAGGGCCGGGGCTCTGGGCGGAGGGGCTCTTCCCACAGAATCTCAACATCTTGGGGCAGGCCAGGCCAGGCCCTCCCAGCCCAGGATGGGGTGGCCACTCAGGGGGCCTAGCAAGGTGGCTCTAGACACGGGGGCTCTGCAGTTGGGTCAGCCTGAAGGCAGCCCTGGCTTTGTGTACTCAAATGGGCCGAGGATGAGACCCACCTTATCGGGTTGTTGGTTATTATCTAACCCCATCCAGCACTTGATTCCTGCCCAGGATTGCTCAGTCCCTCTTGAATACCTCAGTAGACAGGGAGCTCACTACGTGCAGTGGTGGCCCATTTGCTCTGGACCCCTCGGCTGACCCTGAGTCAGAATCTCTTCGGTGGTGCTCACCCATTGGTGTCACCTGAACCCTCCAGGGCCACTCGGGTGCCCCTTGCCAAGTTCTAGGGCTCAACCGTCAACACCAGCCCTGCTCCCCTCACTCAGGAGGGTCAGAGCCAGCATCCCCTGTCATCCTCGGGCTCTGAGAAATATGAAGTTTCTACCCTGGTGGGAAAGTGTGGGCACCCCTCGGCTGGGGACGTGGCACTGGGTCCCCTCCCTGCCTGTCCTTCCCCAACTTAGGATCAGTGGACTCATCTTGTCTTTATCGCTTTTCCTGCTTTCTCTTCACTCTCAAAGCCCCGGGAATTCCTTGGAGCGTCTCTCTAGAAAAATATTAACTCCAGAGGCCCAATGAGCCTGGGCTTCTCCCTGGGGTGTGCTCCCCTTCCGGCCAGCAGATGATGCTGTGCTCCATGTCATCTAGAGCCCCCTGGACATGCTGGGCACTGCTGGGAGCTGGGGACTCTGGGATGGGCACCACATGGTCGGGAGCCACCAGGGGCTCACCTCCTCTCTGGGGCTTCTTGTCCCAGGAGCATCTGAGCACCTCATGGGCAGAGTGTGCGGGTACCATCGTAGGCTAACATCTGGCGCAGCAGGAAACCAATATTTTGCCACTAGAGCCTCCTACTTTGTCCTTCCCCCAGCCTGGGCTCAGAATCTTCTTCAAGAGACAGTGTAGCCTAATGGTTAAGGGCGGGGGGGAGGGGCGCTGGAGCCAGACCATCTAGTTGGATCCTGACTCCCTGTCCCTAATCTATGTGGCCATTGCTCTGTGCCTCGGTCTCCCCGTCCATACAATAGGTTGTTGTGAAAGTTAAATGAGTTAATGCCTATAGAGCATTTAAGAAGGAGTGTCAGCCCATATCATGACCAGTTTGGGCAATTTGTCTCTGAACCCAGACTGTCTGCCCCTCAGGGATGCAAAAGTCCCGCAGGTAACTGCATCACCTTCCCGTGAGGGCAGCATGGTGACTATTGCTGCTCCGCTGTGTCCCTCAACCCAAGCTGCTCATCAAAGGAGCAGGGATTCCACCCTCGCCGGGATTCCCTCCTAGGTGACATTCCAGGGATTTTTACTGAGCCTTGTTAGCTAGCGTTTGGACACCTGCCCTGTTTAGCTGATCTGCTTGTTCATCTGGCCCGGACAAAGAGGAGGTCACTTCCTTCGGGGAGCCCTCCTAGGTCTGCAGGATGAGAGGAGCAGGCTCTACCCACAGCTCATCTTCCTCACCCTGCATCCATTCTGATGGCTCTTACTCAGATCTGTTAAGCTCTCAGATTTTTGAGACCTTGTAACTTACAGAGCTGGGATCTGAACCCATGACAAAAACCGCATGAGTCACCAGCATCTGTTCTTCGATCTGATAACTACCCTCCCTTCTCCTCATAGCTTTCCCTTGCATTCGCATGCAATTAAAACTGCACAGGTCCAAACACACAACGTCGTGTAAATCATTCATTTCTTCAAATTTTGTGGTTTGGGTATGTTATCGTTACCGTTTCCCACAAAGGTTGTGAACCTGAGACTAGTTATGGGGGCAAGTCTGTTTGAACTGTTGTCTATGACGACCGGAAGGTTCTGTGCGGAAGCTCCGTATCAGAGCTGGAAGAGCAGGCTAACTGCACCCTTATTTAACAGCTGGGAAGGCACCGCCCGTGTAAAAGGACACAGTCAGTCAGGGCGGAGCAAAGACCACCGCCCCCGGGGGCTCTCACTCGTTCTGGGCTCGTCTCAGCTTGTTGGGCTGCTCTGGCATTGGGTCCATGTGCCAGGCGGGAGTTTCCTCCATCTTCTGGGCCTGAGGATTCACGGTCTGTCCCCCTTCGTCCCCCTCCCCTGGCTATTCCGTCCCAGGCAGCTCTTCCCGGCCGTTGTCACCTCTGGGACGGAGTTGTCACCAGGCTGGGACAGGGTACCGCTCGGACAGTGGCCTTCCCCGGGGCAACCCCGCCTGCTTTGCTTCAGCCGTCAGTTAGCGCCCAAGGAGGGGGAGAAGCAGCAAGGCCTGGAGAAACTGGGGGAGAGAGGAGGCAAGCAGAGCCGGAAGAGTTAGCTGAGGCTGAGGAAAGATGTCCGCACTGGCAGCTGAGAAGGGCTCTTCCCTCCGGCCACCTGCCCACCCGCACACCTGGGCCTCTCTGTCAAGACCAGACTCTGAAGTCCTACCTCTCCCTTGGCAGGCAGGTGTCAGGGAGCATTTGGAAGTACAGGGTCCTGACCGTCACCTGCCCGAGGCTCTTCCCTTGTCAGAGCCGCGGCTGAGCCTGCGGTAGCCGTGGAGGGCGTGGGCTGTGAGCCAGGCCAACCTGGGTGCATCCAAGCTGGCTGCTCGTGGCCCATGTGACAGGTGTCACGACCTCAGGATCCACATCAGTAAAATGGGGAGTAACAGTATCAGCGCCACGCGGTTATGGAGAGATTTGAACGCGATGAGGCGTGCCAAGCACCTGGCACGCAGAAACGCTCAGCGCATGTGTTGCTTCTGTCTTTACTGGAAAGCAGAAGGAGCAGACAGTTCATGGCTCTTCCTTCACTTCCCACCTCTCAGGGTGCTGGATTTCAGCCACTGGGGGGACACCCAGGTTTCTGGACAGGAAGCAAAGCAGGGACCCTCCGCAGGACCTGGAGGCCTGCGGTTCTGCTTGCGAGAACCACGGGGGTTGGGTGTGTTAACACCGTGAGTGATCCAGGCAGTTGGGAAAATAATTAAGTGCTAACTTGTCATTTTTTTAATGAAGTTCTGGAGTTAGAAATTTATAATTGCTAATGAGCCAGGCTAATAATTAGTTGCTTTATAATAAGGGTGATGATCACTCAGACAGAGGTAGAGAGCCAGGCTCCGGCCTAATTTTTCTCCTGTAATAATGTGACATGCCCAACTGCCTGGAACTCCTCTTACCCTTCTGTCCTTTTGCTCCAGCTCAGTGCCAGACTCCCCTGGCACTGTCCCCACTGCCTCTCCCCCCAAGGCTCTGCCACCTGCCGCCCCTGTGTCCCTGGACCCGAGTCCATCTACCCTTCCTTGGTGAGCAGGGTGGGCTGGAGGGCTGGCCCCCACGGGTGCAGTGAGCTGGGCTGGCAGCTGAGTAAGGAGGGCTGGGATTGGGAGGACCCTAGTCCCACCCCACTCCCACCTTGAAGGGAAGGTGGAGGCTCCTGCTGCCCTCCATGGTGGTTCACAGCCAGAGAGGGGCCGGCAGTAGAACCCCTCCAGCAGCAGGCAGAACGGGTCCTCAAAATGCCATGAGTCAGACCACCCGGGCGACGGGGCAGAGCAGCGGGCCGGGAGAGACAGTCAGTTCAGAGAGGCTGCTCAGCCTTCGTGACCCTCATGAGCCTTCCCGTTTCTCAAAGGTAGAGCAGAAGGAGCTCTGGCTGGGATGTCGTGAGACGTCATTTGGAGTCCACGTCCACCTGGCTTCGTGACCCGGGCCCAGGTTTGCCTGGGTGTGGAGTGGCAGAGCTGGCGAGGAGATGAAGGTCTTCTCCAGCGCTGAGCCTCCAGGGCTTTGACACGGGCATGGCATTAAGGAGAACACGAGGGTACACGGGCATCCTCCACCGACCTCCGCAGAGTTGAGACCTCCAGCTGCCCTTGGGATACGGGGGCCCACGGAAGGAAGGGTCCCCGGGGAGCTAGGGAGGCAGCTGACAGAGGGAGACAGCGGGAGGTCCTCTGTCACCGTTTGCATGCGACTCTGGACTTAGAACAGAGATTCGTACTGCTCGGGGGTACACTGGAGCTCCCAGCAGCCTGTCACTTTATCCCCAAGTGTTTGGTGTCTGCTGTGAATCCAGCAGGTAAACTACAGCCCAGAATAGTCACTCATTTTTCCGTGCCGAGAACCGTTATCCGCTCGTCCTCACCACACACACTCATGAAGCCAAGGGGACCTCTGTGATGTGACCGGTAACTAACAAGAAAATAGACACGTCTGTGCACACAGGCTGTATCCTAGAGTCCATGATAGAACTCAGGGCGTCTGCAAACGTGGGCAGGTAAAAGATCCTTATTTTCACTAATCTAACATGAATGTTTCATGTCCTTTCATTATGGATACAGAGAACAAACCACCGAAATATGAGCAAGACTGAGGCTTCTGCACCAATCCGCATGTCACGTTCCAGTTGTGGCGAAATCTCCACGTGCTGTTTATGCTCGTCACCACTTTGAAATTACGGTACTTACTAGACCCGCCGCTGGGTCTCGTTATTTAATGTGTCAATAAAGGAGCACATCAATTACTATATATTCATTTTTTTAAAATACGAATTACTACAGATTTGGTTTTTTAAATAATTTGACAACTGTTTCAATATCACACTCTCTAATTCTGTGTGTTTTGTTCCGCCTCCTCCAACCCCACATGCAAGACCCACACTTTGCTCCCACCCTCCTTTCCCAACGCGGAGCAGGTTGGAAAATTGCTGTGACCAAGATTGACAGCTCATGCTGGACGCTCGACACAGAGGAGACCAGAACTTCATGGGGGAGTGAGGTATTCACATGGCCCAGGGACAGGGAAGGAAAAGACACAACAGAGACTGAGGGCTCTGCCCCTGCTGGCTCCCTCCTGGCCCAGGCAGTGGCCACACAGGTGCCAGGAGGTCTGTGTGGGGCACCAGGGGACGCTGCACTAAACCAGAGCCCACACGCCTGGTTCCCACCACACTGCAGATTCCGTGCATGTTGGGTTACATTGTTGCAACCAGAAAAAAGAAGCCGATGGAACATTCTTTGGAGCTCCGAGTATGCCTAACTGTGGGATGTGGGGCAGGCCGAGCTCTGTCCCCACCCAATGCACAGCATACTGGCTTCCTCCAGGAAGGCACCCAGGGCTGCAGGGAGAGCCACTCGTGGGCTGAACTGGATCACAGCATTTCCTGGTGCTGGCTCTTGTGCCACTTACTTCCAAGGTAATGAGCATGTTCCAGGGATGCTCTTGTGTCTGTTTCGTGCAGCAAACATATGGAGCATCTATTGGGGGGTGACATGGGACAGAGCAGTCAGGCATAGCCCCTGCTCTCGTGACCTAAGGATAGACCTGGGGAAACACCCATTAGGCAAATAGTATGCCGATAATTAATGACCATTGATTAATAAATAATAATGACAAATAATTGACGTCCAGGGCAGTGAGAGACCACACAGGAGGTATTCGTGTCCGGTGGTAAGCCCAGCTCTCAGAGGTGCCCTAGACGGCCACTGTGATGTGTCATTCGCTTCTGATTTTTCATTTTGCAGCAAACTTAAAATTCAAAATTGGATTGCCTGGACCCACGATGGTTATTATACACCCTGGGTTTTTTAGAACAGCTCTGATTTCAAGAATTCTGTTCCTTTGTGCCCATAAACCACTGAAATGCCAATATTTCAGCAACCAAACAATGTCTCCCAGATTGCCTTTGCCCAAACACATTCACACGCAAATCCTCTCGGGCTCCAGGTCCTGATCTGGGGTTTGGAAAATGTGTTGTTGGGGTATTGTACTGCTCACCCCCCGCCGCTTCCTCCTCCCTCCCTCCCTCCCCTCCCGATCCACCCCTCCATCGATGCCACACAGAGCTCACGCAGGAGATGGAAAGTCGCTTGGAGATTGGAGCAAGCAGAGCAGAGTAAGCGGGAAAGCTGCAGTGTGGAGAGGTCATAGGATACGTTCTCGAGCCCGATGGGAGGAGAGTGTTTCTTTCCTGCCGTGTGTATAGTTAATTAAGCATTTTCTGTTCCCTCACTCAGTACAGTCTGTCTTGCGTGCCTTGGAGGAGACGAAGTTGTGAGCAGATGGAGTAATTGCTAGAAGTCAGGCCAGAGCTGAAACTCTCTCTATTCGGAAGGACAGAGCTGGGCCAAGGAGGCAGACGGCTCCTCCACCGAGGCAGGCTCCAGCCGGGGTGTTTTTGCTTTCGTTTTTCAAATAAAAACATAGATTTCTTTATTAATGGCAGTCTCAGAATTCCAGTCTTCTAGGAAATGACCCGTTCACAGCAGTCGTGGTTCATAAGGGTGATGGCTCATGGCTGTCATTTATTGAACACGTACTATGTGCCGGCCCTGGGAAAGTGGTCTATAGGAGTTACCACTTTTAACCCTAGCAGCCATACAAAGCATGCACTTTCACTAATGAGAAGCTGAGGATTAAAGGAGATAAATATCTCATTCCATATCACACCGCAGGTGAGGCATAGAGCCAAGATTTGAATCTCGAAGCCTGGCCCGGTCCTCACTCTTAGACACCACACTGTGCTGTGACAGGCAGGACCACCCCCAAATTCAGTAACAGCTAGGGAAAGGGACAAACTCCCAGGCAGAATTCTAGAAAGGGAGTGATGTAGCCTGGCAAAGGCCAAGAGGGGAGAGAAAGGAAACTGACACTTGTGTGGACCGCATGCATACCTGACATTGTGCGGGAAACTTTACCTACACTTCTATTTAATTCTGAAGACAATCACATGAGGTAGGTATAACTATTCCCATTTCACAGATGAGAAAACCAAGGCCATACAATAACCTAAGCTTAGAGTCAGTTTATGGAAGGAGCAGCCTCCTGACACTAACCCCCACATTCCATGCCTGCCTGCATTTAGCAAGCCAGCACTGTGCAGGGAGTTCAGGAGGTTGGTATGGAACAACTTGCAGAAGCATCAAAAAGCTAGGTTAAGAATTGGCTCCAAAATGCCTCCTCCAGGAAGCCCACAAGGATCGGCATCTGCTTTGGTTTAATACCACTGCTAGGCCTTGAGTCTAGCAGACCCTTTAACAAACACTTGTTAAATTAGACCTGTGAAAACGTGATTGAATGAACACACACCTTTTTTTAATATCACTTTTTTAAAAAGGCAGGTGATCTCTCTCCTGGTTGGGGTTCTCCCACCCATCCCTTTGCTCAGGTTCTGCCCTATCTCTCTCCAACTATCTCTTGTCTCTCACCCCGCTTCTCCTGCCGTTCCTCATTAAGCTCTGGAAGGGAAATGATCTCCTCCAAGTCTCCAGCTGCCTTCTGGCTGCTTTGAGCTTCAGAGCACAGTATTTAAATCCTGTTAAATAACCTGTTTTCATGGGCAATCACAGCCAGGTTAGTAAATTCCCCACATACTCACTCTTTAGACAAAACCGACATCCCAGGTCCTCGGAAAATTGGCCATTGTCCTTTAATGATGAAATTGAACGGAGCAAATGGTTGCACTTTAAAAGAAAGTTGTGCCCATTCAGACAAAAAGTTCAGCCTATCGCTCTGGAAATATCCAGTTCATGGCCCATTTCTCTCCAGGTATAAAGGAGAAAATAAATACCCTTGTAAGGCAAGTGATTAATTTCAGCCAGCAATTTCGAAGCTCCTGCTGATGGCTGGCTCTCGGGCTTTTAATCGGTGGCCCTGGCCAGGTGGGGGGTCCCATCGCTGGGATTTCAAACTGGCAACTTCTCGGCTTCCACGTGACCGAGAGGCCCAGGAGGAAGATGCCCCCCGTCATGCTCCAGAAGAGGGAGAGGCAGAGAGCAGAAAAGCTGGTTGGGAATCACTCATTTTTTTCCTGACTCTTGGAGGCTGTAAACCTGGCTTCTGCCACAGTCACCACCACCACCACCTCCGTGCCTTTATTAGGCACCACTGTGTACAGGGCTTCATATTAAAGGAACTTCAGAGGGATACCGGGAGGTGTGAGGTGTGCACACACTGGTGAATCCAGTAGCTTTGCTTGTTTCAGAAGATGTCTAGACTGCCCGCCACTAGTGGATGGTCCAGGTCCACAGCCATTGGTCTTTTTTGTATTCAGGCAGCCCCCAGAAATGGCACTTTCTTCCTCCATTTGCCCTGAGTCTTGTGAATCAGTCATCCCTTGCTGTGTAACAAATAGCCCTAAAGCTGGTGGGTTAAAACAGCAATCATGTACCCAGTCTGGGGGTGCCAATTTAGGGTGGGCTCAGCTGGTCTCATTCGCGTGGCTGCTGGGTAGGCCAGAGGCTATTTGGTCTAGGATGGCCTCAGCCAGCTCAGCTGGGATGGCCAGAGCATTTTCCATGCTGTGTCTCATCTTCCACGGGCTGGTTCAGTCTCGTCCACAGGTGGTCTCAGGCTTTAGCAAACAAAAGCAGAAGCTTCGTGGCCTCAGAGTAGACATATTGCCATTTCTACCACATTCTATTGGCCAAAGCAAGATATGAGGCCAGTTAGATTCAAAGGGTGGTACAGTTGGTCAAATAGTGTCCCTCCAAAGATCAAGCCCACCTGGAATCTCCAAATGTGACTTGGAAATAGGGTCTTTGCAGATGTAATTAAATTAAGGATCTCAAGATGCCATCGTCCCAGAGTGAGGGTGGGCCCCAACTCCAATGACTGGTGTCCTTATAAGAAGAGGGGAAGACATGGAGATAGGGAGACACAGTGAGAAAGACACATGAAGTCAGAGGCAGAGATCAGAGTGATGGACTCGAAAGCCAAGGAAGGCCAAGGATCGTGTGGCCACCAGCAGCTCGGGGAGGCATGGGATGGATTCTCCCTGGAGCCTTCAGTGGGGTCCTGGCCCTGCCGACACCTCGACTTTAGACTTCCTTGTTGTTTAAGCTGCCCAGTTTATGGCCATTTGTTACGGCAGCCCCAGGAAACTAACACAATTGGGAAACAGACTCTATCTCTTAAGGTGAAAAGCTGCAAAGTCCCACTGCAAAGGAGGAGGACACAGGAAGTCTGGGAGAATTAGAGCCACTGTTGCAATCTTGCACCTCGGTTTACCAGTCCCCACTCTGTTCCTGGCAGGCACCTTAAAACCGAAGAGCTGTCACAGGATGCCAGACAGCAGACACTCCCCACACCCAGTGGTGCTATTTCTGCACCAAGCTGCAGAGAGAGCGAGCCCCTGTCTGCCGACGCTCCCACAGCTGCCTCCTCTGCTACATCCTCCCTTCCCCGCAGACTCCTCACCACATCACACCCAGATCGCCTCCAGCTCAGCAGAGGCCGAGGAAGGCAGGCGGCCAGGAGGCCGAGGCCTTCCGCATGCCGGGCACAGCACTGAGCCTCCAGGGCATCTTTAATGCCTTGGGTCCCACCGCTCTGGGATGATGGGACGCCCAGACCCACCCCCAACCCCTCAGTCCCACAGACCCGAGTCCGTCACCAATGCACAGGAAGGCACATCCTTGGGTTGACTCACACACGTCGTGCTGGAAAGGAGGTTGGCAGAGGAATGCTGTTCTCATCCCACAGGCAGCTCAGAGAGAGGCTTGCTCTCTTGGAAGTCAGACTGTGGCTTCCGCGTGTTATCAGCACCTGTTTTCCAAATCCCCATCTGGCATCAGTCCTCGGAGGTGCAGAGAGCGCCAGAGGACTGCATCCTGCCCTCAAGAGCTCATGCTGTCTCCAAGGTTGATGAGGTGGGCTGGTGTCACCGGCATTCTCAAGCAGCCGGTGACCGCGCGCTGAAAGTCAAGGCTCCGTGGTGGTCCCCATGATGAAAGCAAGATGGAGCGAGACAGGAGGAGTGAGTCCTGGTGTTCTGTTGCACACAGGGGACTCCAGCTAATAATCGAATAGGGTATGGTTCAAAGTCGTCGGAAGAGAAGATTTTGAATGTCCTCACTACGAAGAAATGGCAAGTATTGGAGGTGACAGCCATGCTAATTACCCCGATTTGATCATTACACAACATATACACGTATGGAAAGGTCACACAGTACCCCATAAATAGGTACAATTATGATGTGTCCATTGAAAAGAAGAGGGAAACAACACAAGGGTCCCTCAACTGGTGAGTGCGTAACAAAACGTGGCGTATGCCATCCTCTGACGGACACGATTTGCCCACAGAAAGGAACGCAGTCCTGATACGTGTCACAGCCTGTGTGGGACCCACCGTGGCGTGCCCGGCATCTGGGCTTCCTCTCACAGGACCAGGGTGTTCCCTTTCTCCTTCCAAGTGCCCAAAGAGTCACTCTGTGTCGGGACGTGGGGTACAGTGGCCGCGTGATGGGCGAGGTGGACAAGAAGCTGCTTCACAGGGATTTTCCCCGTGCAGGGGGTGGAGAAGCAACACCATCTAAGTACAGCTCAGAATATGTTCTTATTTGGAAGTAGGAGCATCGCAGATGTAATTGGTTAAGACAAGGTCACAGTGAAGCAGGGTGGAACCTTACTCCAACATGCTGGTGTCCTCGTGAGAAGGGGAGAAGAGACGCAGCCAGGCACAGAGGGAAGATGGTTCGAACGCAGACACACAAGGGGAACACGGACAGCCGTGTGACGACAGAGACGCAGACCGGAGCAAAGCAGCGACAAGCAGAGGAACTCAAGGACTGCTGGCCCCCACCAGGGACTGGAGGAGGCAAGGAAGGACCCTCCCCCAGAGCCTCTCGGAGGGAGCCCGGCCCTGCCGACACCTTGACTTCAGACTCATGCCTCCAGAACTGTGGGAGAATCCATTTCTGTTGCTTAAAGGCACCCAGAGTGTGGCATTTTGTCACAGCAGCCACAGGAGACTAATACGAGGGGGAAGAGCACTCCAGGCAGAGGGAGGCGTTGGTGCCGACGCCCTTGGAATAAAGCTCCGGAGGCTGTTGGAGCAGCAGAAAGGAAGCTGGCGGTGGGAGCCCAGCAAGAGGGTGCGATGGCTCCAGAAGGAGCTGGTGACCGGCCACAGGGTCTTGCAGGCCCTGGCGATGCTTTGTGTTTTATTCTAAGAACGACGAGAAGTCATCAAAGAATTTTAAAAGAAAGAAGATAAGTGATTTGAAGCTCATTTTTAAAAGATCACATCAGCTGCTCTGTGAAGAGGAGATTTGAGAAGGCAAGAGAGGAGGCAGGACGGCCACTCCGGGCCGCAGTTGGGCAGGTCCCCCAACGAGTGAACAGAGAATTTCCCCATGACCCAGCAATTCCGCTCCTTCTGCAGACCCAAGAAAAATTAAAACGTATGTCCACACAAAAACTTGTACAAAATGTTTATAACAGCAGGATTTGTAATAGCCCAAAGATGGAAACTACGCAAATACCCATCAATGATGAGTGGATAAGCAAAATGTGACATATGCATACAGTGGAGTATTATTTGGCCATAAAAAGGAATGAAATACTGATACATACCACAGCACGATTGAACTCAGAGACATGTGCAGTGAAGAAAGCTAGTCACAAAAGACCACACATTGTGTGATTGATTCTGTTTATTCAAAATGTCTGGAACAGGCAAATCTATAGACATGAAAAGTAGATTAGTAGCTGCTTAGGGCTGGGGTGGTTGAGGGTTGGGGAGGGGTGATAGCCCAAGGGTAGAATTTCTTTTTGAGGTCAATAACATGTTCTAAAATTGGCTATGGTGAAGGTTGCACCTATGTGGAATATGCTGACAACCATTGAATTGTACACTTTCTTCTTTTCTGTTTTTCTGAGACAGGGTCTCACTCTGTTGCTCGGGCTAGCATGCAGTTGCATCATGATAGCTCAGTGCAGCCTCCAACTTCTGAGCTCAGGCAATCCTCCTATCTAGCCTCCTGAGTAACTAGAACTATAGGCCCATGCACCACACCCAGCTAAATTTTCTTATTTTTTGTAGAGACCGGGTCTCGCTAAGTTTCCCAGGCCGGTCTTGAACTCTTGGCCTCAAGTGATCCTCCCGCCTCGGCTTCTCAAAGTGCTAGGATTACAGGCATGACCCACTGCACCGCCCGGCCTGAACTGTACACTTTAAAAGAATTGACTACATAACATGTGAATTACATCTCAATAAAGCTGTCCTAGAAAGAAAGAGTGAAGGAGGGGAGTCCAGGCAGGAGGTGCTGAGCATTGTGGTGGGAGAAGGCAGTGACTCAGGCTGGGTTGTAGAGGCAGAGACAGCAAGAAGGGACAAAAACTGTGTGTTCTGGAGGCAGAATAGACAAGCAATGAGCAGATCAACAGAATGTGGCATATCCACACAATGAAATAGCATTCAGCTATTAAAAAGAAATGACATTCCAACACCTGCTACAACATGACGAACCTTGAAAACATTATGCCAGGTGAAATAAGCCAGGCACCAAAGGCCACATGTGGTGTGATTCCACTTACATGGAGTTTCTAGGAGAGGCAAACTCACAGAGGCAGAAAGAACAGAGGTTGCTGCCAGGGGCGAGGGGAGGAAAGAACGGAAAGCTATTATCTGAGAGTTACAGAACTTGTTTGGGATGATAAAAAAATTCTGAAAATAGACAGCCGTGATGGTTGCACAATGTTTTGAATGTACTCACTGCCACCGAATCATACACTTTAAAATGGTTAAAATGGTAAATTTTACGTTATGTAAATTTTTCCGCCGCGCAGATGAACACGCAGAAGGGAGAGGTGAGCACGGGCCGCCCGTCAGAAGCCGCGCTAGGAGTAGAAACAGGCGAGGTGGAGGTGAGGAAAGGATTTGCAAAGAGCAGGTGCACAGGCAATGACTCATTAGCTCAGGAGGACAAGGATGAGGGAGGAGGAGGTCCCTGGACAGAGCATGAGGGGGAGCAGGTTGCCTTTGAGGGGGACAGAGAAGACAGGAACGGGAGCTCGCGGCCGGGGAGGGAGCGAGGGAGGGATCGGGTGCGCCTGTTCACTCAGCGCAGGATGCCGCGAGGCCGTCAGCTCAGACTGCAGATGGGAGGCACCGGCTCTTCTGCGACAGGCACAGGCCTGTTCTCATCCAAATACCCTCCCGTAAAATAAACGCCAGCTCCTCCGAAATCACAAAGGTGACTCTGGGCACGAATGGCCCCCTCCTCAGGGGCTCTCCTCCCCTAACCTTGCCTAGACTGAAGACCTTGACCTCCCACTTCTCCCAGCTCCTGCCTTGGCTGAATGAGTTCACTCCCTTCTTTAAGCTCTGCTAGCTGTTTCTTTCTGAGAAGTTCCCTTCCTCTTCTAAACTGTTCTCTAATTGCTTCATTTGCATAAACCTGTGCTCTCCTGGGCATCTGCACAGCTCCCAGAGCTGCAGAGCTGGCCTCCCGTGCGCTCGCCTGGCCAGCGGGAGGGGGTCGACTGGATGGTGGGGGTCTTCCCTCCACCCACCTGGCCCCACACCAGCTCTCCTGCTTCCTGTTCTCCTGGGTAAGCCCAGCGGGTGGTCCTCAAACTCTGAAGCAATCATTCTCAACCCTGGGCATGCATTTTAATCACGTTTTAAGGAATATCGGTTCCCGATGCCAAGCCAAGCCATGGTTTGCTTGGTCTGGGGGTGAGGCCCCGGCATGGAGATGGTTTACACTTTCCATGGGACTCTATGTACTGCCAGGGTGAGAACCACTTCTTCAAAGCGAGTAAGTGTCCCCTGGGGGACTTTATTAGAATCAGATGTCCACCCCCACAGAGATTTGGCTTCCTGAAGTCCAGGATGGGAGTCCAGGAATCTGTACTGGGACCCGGTCTTAGGTGCTCTGGGCAGCCCATCACCTTGCATGTGCAGGCTGTCACATCAGAGGGAAGCAGGCAGAACCCCTAACTGGACAAGGGCTGGCAGGCACCAGAGCAGTGATTAAATCCACTTCAGATCACTTTTTCACCATCCTGTCACCAGCCCTGGCTGTGTGATTCAGTAACAGCCGACAGCAGGTGCAGGGAGCCGGGCTGGAAGCTGCCACCTGCACCCACCCTGCTCTGCATCCTGGGCCAGGCCTGGGGCCAGCACACCAACTAGCAACATCTGGCCTCTTATAGCCACAACAGCTGGAAGAGCTGTCCACAACATCAGGAACCTGCTTAACTTCAGGTGAGGAATTTGGGACCCAAGCTAGTTGGTGGGCAAGCCAGGACCTGAACGCTGTCTCTTGGGCCCAACACCCATGGGTACCTGTGTGCTCAACCTGCGTCCTCGCCTCCCAGAGCCCACACAGCCCTAGCGGAAGCCTGGGCTTTGAGCCAGCCTGCTTAGGCTGGAATCCAGGCCCTGCTTCAGACCGGCTGTGTGACTCCAGGCATGTGTCTTGACCTCTCTATGCTCCAGGCATCCTCATCTATATATGTGGGTGATAATATCACCTACCTCTTAGGGTTGCCGTGGGGATTGAATCTAGCCATTTATTTTTTTAAACAACTACTCACATCAGTGCTTAGCACATGTCAGACACTGTTCTGAGCACTTTATAAAAGTTAAGCTGTTTATAATGACCCGACGAGGTAGGTCTCACATTTTATACACAAGGAAACTGAGTCACGGTGAGACTAACTCAGCCAGTAAGTGGCAGAGTTGGCAGGCAAGCCGGAGAGTCCAGCTCCAGGGTCCCTGTTCTTAGCTTGTATACCGTGCCGACTCCCATATGGATACTGGAAAACAGTAGGCACTTAAATGTTTAAAATACCAGTTATCGTCATTAGATCCGAGCCACAGGAGTATCACAGGATGGGGGCTCCAGTCTGTGATCGTGATCTGGCAGGTCAGATCGTCGGGCTGAGGACAGGTGGGGGTCAGAAAGGCCCTCTGCAGTGGAGGGGTGACGGCAAGGAGAGAGCCACGAGATTCAGCCCTGGGGGCTACCCGCTTCAGGGAAATACCCAGGAAGCTAGAAGCCTTTCTCTCTCTGTTCTCTCCTCCTCCTCTTAATTGCTATGTGCTTGAAAACTCTTTCATTATATTGACCCGTGGTCCCTCCTGAGAAGCAGCAGGACCAGGAAGGGCTCATGTCTCCCAGGCAGCCCGCTCTGCCCCACGCCTCCATTTCCTGGCAGTCAAAAGTGGCTTTTCCTCCTCGGAGGAAAGGTGAGCGTGCCATGGCAGATTCTCAGCAGACACAGTCCTCTCGATGTCTGGGCCTGGGCTGCCTTGGAGGAGCCGCTCACGTCTGAGAGCGAGTTCCGAGGGCAGGACACTGGGAGTCTCCAGGGACCAGAAGGAGGCTCTTTCTGGCTTCATGGGGGGCACCCCGTGCACTCCCTCAGGCCTCGAGCTTACGAGGGCCCCTGCCTGGTTAAATGCTCTGCTACTGCCCTCTTTAAATGTTTAATCATTTTTTATAAGAGGCCCAGCATTTTCATTTTGCACCGGCTCCCTACTCCTCCCCAGAAGTGAGGAGGCCAGTTCTGCTGGGGGCGTGAGTGTCCCATAGATGTAGGGCATTGAAATGGAGGGGCTCCCCTCTCTTCCCTCATGGGTCAGCACCTTGCACGGCGGGGCTTCTCCACCACAGCACCGGTGGTATCTTGAGTGAGCTGGATCATTCCTCGTGGTGGGGGCGCCCGGGCGCTGTGAGATGCTTGGCAGCACCCCCAGCCTCTGCCCACCAGATGCCATTAGCACCCACCCGCCCAGAGGTGACAACCAAACGTGTCTGCAGACATTTCCAGACGTCCCTGCGGAGAAGGCAGCGTTGCCCTGGTTTTCCCGGCTCTAGCTGGAACCCCTCCTGCGAGGGAAGTAGGAAGGCAGCTCTTCCTCCAGATTAACACAGAACACTTCTTAACAGGCCTGTGCTAGGTTCTCTCTGACATCACCAAAATAAGGAAATAGCTGAGGAAGAAGGCCATAGCTTCTACACTAAGAGAAACCGTACCAAATTGCAGGGGAGCCTGAGGAATATTCTAGAAGGTTGGGGAAGCCTTGGACAGGCAGACCCCAGAGACCTGGACTCCCTGATGGAGCCGAGTCTAGCTCCCGTCCTCAGCATCTGAGCACGCCCCCTGCCTCCTCTGTGGACTCCTGCACCAAGGGGGCAGACAGGAAACCACCAGGGTTTGGGCTCAAAAGACCCAGACTTAAATTCCACCCCACTCCCCGGCTGTGTGGCCTTGAGCCAGTTTCGTAACCTCTCTGAGCCTGTTTTCTCATCTACAAAATAAAGCTAATAATATCTACCTCGAGAGTCACACATTAAAGAAAAAAAGGTGTGGGAAGCCCCTGGTATGGTGCTATTATGTTTTTTTCTAACCATCTACGAGCAAATCTCTGAACCTCCCAGCCGCCAAGAGCCCTCACGTATCCTCACCCTGCCACAGCAGAAACGGCTGAGTGGCGTCTTTCTCCCACCGGAGGGGCCGGAGGGAGCCCAGAGACAAGATTGAAGTAAGAGCGAGGAGCGCAGCAAAGGCACGTCTGAGAAGAGGGGCCCTTCTCAGGCGTTGGAGAGTAATTAAAAACAGTGTTTGGTCTCCCGTGGCACCTGGCGGAAGAGCCTCTGCAAAATCGGCTTCAAAGGTGATGGCATTCCCTAGATGTTTGCTCCCCGCTCTCTGCATTGGAGCTTTTCAATCCTCATTAAGGAGCATCTGCAGCTGTGGGCAAGCCCAGGCACGCTCTCTCCTTGAAAGAGATCAAATCCTCTCTCTGAAATTTGATTTTAATTGTGATTGTTCTTATTCATCTTGAAATTCATTTGAGGCTGTAAATCCACTCATCCTGCCTCACTCTCTTAAGTCTAGGAGGTTTAAAGTGATGGGAAAAAAATCATACGTCTCTCTAGAGGTGAGAGGAGCGGGCGAGAGTCGGCTCACGCAGGCTGGGGCCGGGGGATCGTGTGTTCAGGGCTCCAGCTCTGCTGTGAAGGCCCCGTACACGTGCCCGGCGGCTCCTCCTCGAGATGCCGCTGCAGTCCAAAAGCAGCACAGCTCTGCCCTCAAGGAGTTGCAATCTGGAGTTTTAGGGGAAGGAAGCTGACCAGTTCTCCAACTCCATGTAGAATCAAGCAGGAGAGAAACTTCCGGAGAGGTACGTTGGACTAAAGAAGCTTTGTTGCTACAAATTTCAGAACTAGCTGAACCCTTCTGCCTGAAATGTTCCTGCCCACATTCTCCCATTCCTTTATTTGCAAGAATAACTCCCTCACTTTGGGGAAGGGGGAGGGAGGCAGCGCCACCTCCCCTGGGAAGCCTTCCTGGCATACCCCCAAGGCGTGAGTTAATCTCCCTTTCTTGTCGCCCAGACACTGTGCTGCATTTATTTATCTGTGAGGCTTGTGTCTATCTCTCTGTTCATCTGGGAGTTCCTTGGGGAACAGAGATTTGGCCTCCCTTACACCTTTGGCTTTTATCTGGTTATTAAATTTGGTTACAGAACCACTTTGAGATGAGGACCTGCACCAGTGGCTTCCAGAGGTCCTTGCTTTCTCTCGGAGTTTCAGAAATTGCTCTTTTTTCACAAGATGAATACTTTGTCCATTTAGTGGGGAAAGTGAAAAGATAATTTCCTGACCTTAATATGCAAGCTGAGATTTTCTCAGCCCTTAATGATCAAAGGGCTGCCCTGGCCTCTCTAGATACCGGAGTCTCTGGGAGGACTCTGTAGCTCCCAGGCTTAGTAAATGGCTTTAAACTTTGCGATAGCCCAGGCCTCCTTAATTAAATTTTACATGTTAATCTGAATGAGATCTCTCTGAATTGTTTCCTTTGAGCCCTGCAGGGCTAATTCAGTAAAGCTGCACTTAGGAGGCAGCCTCGGTGTAAATGGAAATAGAATAGCCACCTCCTGCAGGTTGGGCTTTGGAAGCGGCCATATGCTAATGAGGGCACCTGCTGACTTGAAGGGCATTGTGGGAATATCCCCTGTCCCATCAATGGGTTGTTGCCCCTCTGGACTTTCACTGGATCAGCCCCTGTGTTGCCAGAACCACATGCAGTGGTGCCAGCAGGGCTGTCTTAATTGGTTCAGCCTGATTTGATGACTCACCACAATCTTAACGTCAGAATAAGTGGATGTAATTCTGTGAGCTATAGCATCCTTTTTCAAAAGTGTGAACTGTGTTGAGAGGCTGTGTAGTGAGCTTGCCTGAGGTATCCAGCATGGTGAAGTCAATCTTATCTCTGACCACCTTGTTGAAACCCATAATTCTTGAACTTTCCTGGATTCCACCCTCACCCTACAACTCCTTATAGAGTTCTTATTGGAGACCTAGATGGGCTATCTTTTCCTGGAGAAACATTTGTTTTATAAGCTCTCGGTTAGGGAGTAGGTAGGAAGAACTGTCATTTGAGCACCAAGCCAGGCTATCTCAGACTTTCACATGCTAAGGAGTCACCTGGGCATCCTGTTAGATGCAGATTCTGAATCAGTAGATCTGGGTGGGCGGGGTTCTGCATTTCTAACAAGCTGCTTGATCAAGGACCACTGTTGAGTACCAGGATCCTACAAGCATCACCCGATCCCACCCTCACTGCAATGCTGTGAGGCGGGGAAAAGGGGCCAGCTTTGCAGAAGCACCTGATATGCACCGAGGAGGGCGATCAACCCCACATGCCGGGTGCACACACCAGGACCAGTAGGTCATTCCTCCAGTCTAAACTTTGGGGCAAATGGGAAAACTGAGGCCTACAGTGTAGCAAATGGAAAAACTGAGGCTACAAGTGTTAAGGGGAGGGAGGCCCAAGGGAGGAGAGGGTTGAGGGGTCACATGTGAGGGGAGTGGCCTCGAGAAGACACAACAGCCTTCCTAACACCAGTAGTTCTGTATTAGGAGGATGGGCTGTTTTGTGCAATTCTTCCCACGGCTTGGAAATGGAGTATTATAAGTGACCTTTGATTCTGCAGCCTTAGAAATGATGCATTGCTATGAGTCCATGTAGACTTTCAGGCTGCTGGCAGGGAGGCGCACTCTTGCCCCAGTGGGGAACTTTTTCCAACCCCAAATTTAGTGTGCATAAGAATCAGTTTAGGGAGCCAACCCACGTTCAGATTCCAGCTAACCCACTCCCAGGAACTCTGATTTGGTGGGTCTGGAGTGGGCCCCGGGGTCCAAATACCAAGCAAAGCAGCTTGATTTGTATATTCCAGTGACCCTGATGTAGGAGGCACATGGTGTCTTTTGGAGAAAACCCTGCCCCATGTGTCCGGGTTGAGAAAGATGGACATCTCATGCAGCTATGTAAACCAAGTGACCCTGGGAACCCTGGTCACCAGAAAGCAGAGCCTCTATTCAGTTTTTAGTCATAAAGGACATTGTGCAACTGAGACATTCTCTCTGTCTTCCACAACACTTGGACAGAAACTCACATTTGGGGACCTAACAGGACAAAATGGTTACAACTGTTCAGGGAAAGAGGGAGTAACTTCGCTTAAGCATCCTGTGGAAGACTGTGCTGGTTTGTGAGATCTCGTTTATTCCTTCGTCAACTCAAGCAGCCAGACTTTATTACCATTCCCATTTTAGAGATGAGAAAATGCAAGCTCGGGGAGGTTAATCAATTTGTCCAGAGTTGCCCACGTAAGACGCAGCAAGGGCTGAAGCCTGTCTCACCCGCGTCCTTTCCTCGATGTCTCCTTGCTGCTAGCATAGCACTGCATGGACTCACGGCAAACACTTGGACCCATTTGCCCTGACTTTAAATCCAGCCTCTGGAGGAAGGCCCAGGGGGCAATGAGAGACAACAGTGCCCTTCTCGTGTGCAGGCAGGCATGCGTTTGTCCTTTCAGCAGATACAGTGCCCAGCACCGCACTAGGTGTTGGGGCATCAGCACAGACGACAAACCTGGGTGCTCCCTCCCCTCCCCCAGTGCCCCCTATGAGAACATTGCCTGTGCCAGGTGAGAACTATGAACTCCCACGTGGCACAAAGGCCTGGTCCAAACTGTGCCACGACGCTCGACAGTCTTTAGCCTGGCTTCCACCTGCATGCACTAGGTCACATCCCCAAAGGTGACCCCAGCCCCCATCCTGAGTTTTTGCTCAGGAAAATGCAAAGCTGCCAAACAGGCACTGTGCCACGCCACCTTGCCAAACCATTTTCAGTAATTCTCTACTTAACCCTCTGTCGCTTCCCATTTCCCCACCATCCTCCTGGCCCTTTTTCATTCTCCCTTCCCCTTCTTCCAGTAGCCTCCTTTTATTCCCCCTCTATCCAACCTTTAAAAACCTCTGTGGCCTTTGTCTTAGCTGGGGATGAACGCTTTCCCTCTCCGCTAGTGCAATAGTCTGAATAAGGTCTGTCTTGCCACCTTGAGCAAGTGTCTGGTGCTGTTTCCTTTGACACTGGCTTTCCAAGGAATACACAGATGAGGTCAGAGAGGTCTCTGGAAAGTGGAAATGGGTTTTGGACTCCATGCTAAGGAGTTTGGACTTCACCCTGTGGCTAGTTAGGAAATAATTTTGCCTTTGAAGCCACGTGAAACAAGTTAACCTAATAACTCTCTGTATACTAGCAAGAGCCAGCAGATCCCGCACTCTGCTCTGCTCTGGGTTAAACACCCTGGTTTCCAGCAAATTCTTCAAATTGAGCTTCTCCCCATCCCGGTTGACTTCCGTGAATTGGATGTGCTATATATGGCTGGTGAAAACACTCGTCATCCTGTTAAAATGTGCTCTCGAATGGTACGTCTCTGTGTGGATGTTAAAGCTACGATCCATTTGACCTCTATAAGGAAGGCAGTCTGTACCAGAAAACACATGCTTGCCCCAAATATGAAAACTGGATCGACTTAAAAGTGGCTAAAGGATAAGCTGAGCTTTAACAGCTTTAGGGTGTGTCTGCCAGCAACCTTTCTCACTCCCTGACCCTGGGGTCTGAGTGACCTAATCCTGGCTTTTTGTCCGAGAGGCCCAGCTGAGCTATCAGAAGCCTTTCCTGGGATTTTCCCTACCGATGCAGGTGAGAGATGCCCTCCTTTCCTCTTGGGTCTCAGGGAACATGAGGCAATCCTAAAGCTGCCTGTGGCCATATTCCCCAGCAAGTGAAAAGAGCTCATTTGCAATGGAAGAGGCAGCCAAGAGGCAAACATCAACCTGAATCGAGAGATGGAGAAGCATCCTGATTTAAACACTAACAGCTGCTTTTAACCTAAACAACACCTGGTCCTCTGATTCCCATCCATTTGGATGGGTGTTGGGGAGGGCACGTTGGCAGGGTGGGCTGTGAAAAATCTTCCTTAGGGAAAAAAAGATGATCACCGGGAGTTCTGCCCCAGGAGAGAGGCCCATTGCGGCTTTCTGCTATTGATTATAGCTGCCAGTTGCCCCTGGATGGAGACCACCAGGGCACCAGAGGAAGGGGTGGGTTCTTCTTTATTGAGAGGGATCGGTGTAGTAGGAAAGTGACCATTTCAAAAATCTCAAGGTAGTAGAGACAAGAACCTACTCTTGAAAGGAAGTTAAGAGGTTTGCATGAGTTACAGACACGTTCTATATAATCCTGAGTTCTATCTGCATCCCTTAACCCAGACCGAGCATAGGAAGCTTTTTGTTTAAAAAGCCCCTTCCCTTATCAGGCAGATTTAATTGGCATTGGGGCGTTGAATGTTTTAAACTCTCCCTGGGTAGTCAAGGTTAAGATTAAACCAGCAGTTCTCAGACTTCAGCGTGGATCCAATTCCACGCTGGAGGGCTTGTTAAAACCAACTGCTGGTCTCCGCCCTAGAGTGATGCAGCAGGTTTGGGGAGGGGCCCCCCAAATTGGCATTTCTAACAAGTTCTGTGTTGACTCTGCTGTTCTGAGAACCATTAGCTTTAACTATGATTGATAAGTTAAGCATTAGTTAAGAAAGTACACAGATGTCTTCATTTCCTTAAATATTGCTTTAATGCCTATCACTAATGACATACATAATTCTAGAATATCTTTTTTCATAGCTGCTTTAATAAAATGTTTAGTTTCTACTGTAAACTAAAAATAAAATCCTAAGCCCCCAACTGACTGACTGGATGATCTCTTGGCCAAGGGGACCCCAGGAAAACCTTAAAACTGATCTCCCAGTCATGACAGGAAGGGAGGTCAGACACACCTCCTTATACCCTCTCCCTTTTGGGGTTTAGATTCAACACTGGCCAGCATTAATGTTAAATAAAGATCATAAGACTCAGCAAACAGACTCTTCGTGGCAATAAGATGCCAAATTATATACAAGACCTAAGGCCATGCCAGTCAAGGGTTAAGCTACACTTTGTAATTCATAAAAATCTAATAAAACTTCTATTTTTTGTTGGCATGGTATTATATGACAGATAATAGACCCCCCCATCTTACTTTAAGCATTCTTTCCTACTGATTCTAAATTTTAGATAAAGCTTAACACTCCCAACCATTTGCCAAATAAAGAATCCCTAAACTCACCTGTGCCTTGTAAGCCCCCACCTCAAATATCCCACCTTTTGGGGCCACACCAGTGCATATCTTCCATGTATTGATTTGTGATCTTACCTGCAATTCCTGCCTCCCTAAAATACATAAAACCAAACTGTAACCCAACCACTTCAGGTGCACTTTTGAGACTGTGTTTTCCTGGACCACGGTAACTCACATTCGGCTCAGAAGAAACCTCTTTAAAATATTTGTACAGAGTTTGTTTTTTCCTGTTGACACTACTTTTTAAGGAAGGACAGTTAGGGGTGCACGGGACTAATGTCTCGGTTAGCCCTGCCCATGGGCTAACCTGGCATCTTGGCCCACTGAGTCTGACAAAGAAGTCTCTGTGCACCTGAATTTCAGACAAAATACCAAACAGGAAACATTTCTGAGTGTTGGGCTTCTGAGTCAATCTGTAGTGTTGAAAGCAGGAGCATTGGCAAAAATAAATGCAGGCAACATGTGACCATGTTTGGCTGTCCAGCACGTGCCTAGTCCCTTCCTAGAGGGCCGGATTCCCCACTGCGGTGCTGGGTGGACAGCAGGAGAAGGAGGATACTTAAAGGGGACCACCATTCCCATTCTTCACACAGAAGTAAGTTGAGTACACATGGCTGGGCCAAGCAATTCAGCGTTTGCAGCTGAACCTTGAGTATTGAGGGAGTGATGCAGTCGTGGGGGAAGCTGGGTGTGTCATTGCAGCAGCCATGCCCGAGAGAGTCCTGGGGCCAGGGTGATATGTTGTGGCCCTGCCAGCAGTAGCACCCTGGCCATTTTATTAATATTCCCATTGCCTGCCTTCCCTGGGCATTTCCCAGACTGGTTCTCCACCCTTCCCGTCAACTCTGTAAGCCCCCTGTTTTCTTTCCAAAGTGATCTCTTTCTGCACAAGTTGTCCAGGGTTGGCTTTTGTGGCTTGTTACTGAGAAACCATCTCACACACCAAAAAGGATCCTAATGGGTGAATGCCCTTTCTGTAGTTTCAGGCAGCTGTGGCCTGGAAGAAGAGGCAAAGGGTAAGAGACCACCCCAAGGATACTTGTCATTGTTGCAGAGAAAGGCCAGGAGTGGGGAAGCTCAAGAGGTGGACGGAGGTAGCCTGGCTGAAGAGTGAGAGACCAGCCTTAGCTGGGCAGGGGGCGGTGGCAGAGCAGCAAACACACAGAGAGTGGTACCCAAGAAGCTGCTGGTTCCTGGGCCTTCCCTAAAGTGACAGCTGTGCCAGATGGAACATTTTATTGTTGGGGAAGCGGTGCCGATGGTTTAATTAAATCATTCCTGCTTTTTTTTCCTCCTTCTCCCTGGGTTGGTAGGAGGATTAGCTTTTTCTCTGTTTCTAATGTTGGTTAAATATCGACAGGGACTCACAGGAAGGATAACAGAGAGATGCTATCACCATATTTCATAGACTTTAAGACACCACTGATTGCAAGGTACACTATTATTTTATATACCAAGAAAGAAAAAAAGAAGCACCGCCAAATAAATTATGACATCGGTTGTAAAATGTGTCCAATTCCAGGAATACTAAAATAGGGAAAAACTGTCTTAGAATCAATAACATGGGTGATAATAATAGTAATAAAAGACTAATCTCCACTCTTATTTATTAATCCCTACGCCAAAGTCTTTACCTACCTCTATTTTCTTACTGAGTCCCTCGGGAGCCCCACATGGCAGGTGCTATTATGGTTCAGAAAAAGTGAGGCTTAAAAATGTGAGCAAATTGGTCCCCCGGCTGGTAAGTGATGGGTGTTGAACTCTGGGCTCTCTGGCTTTTTTGGAGTGAGCTGAAGGAAGAGCCATAGCTGGGAAAGGAAGAGCCTTGTCTATCTTTCATTGCTAGAAACACAGATGCCCAATAAATAATTGAAGGGAATCGCTGGTCCAAAGAGGTAAGAAGAACTTTCAACTGAGGTTTGATAGTGGAATAGCCTCTGTTTATATCTGCTGTTCACTCTTTTCAGAAATCTAAGTACAAGGTAATATGTGAACACATTGTCCTTTTGAAAAATTAAAGCACTATAATGAAGGCTAAAGTCCCTTGGCCTCTTACCTTTCTCTGAGTCCTCTATTGCTACCTCTGCCCAGAGGCAAATAAAACAGTCATTTTGCATTTTGGTGTGTATCCTTCTAGATGTTTCTTTTTCTTTTTTTTTTTCAGACAGGAAAAGCCTGTTGCCCAGGCTTGAATGCAGGGGTAACATCATAGCTTGCTGCAACCTCAAATACTTGGGCATAAGTGATCCTCCCATCTCCACCTCCCAGAGTGCTGGGATTACAGGTGTGAGCCACCGTGCCCAGCCTCCTTCTGGATGTTTCTATGCATTTACATACGTATGTAGAAATGTGTGTATTTTCATATATTTGGAAAGCATGTGCTATTATACTGTAGGGTTGACCCCTTCACTTATTTAAAAATCAACTTATTGAGATATATTACTAATTTACACACAACAAAATGTACTGTTTGATCAGTTTTGAAAAATATGTGCATTCATGTAACCACAAAGATACAGAACCACACACAGAACTATTCACAGTCAACCCCCACGCCCACCACCAGCCCCCAGCAACCTTTGATCTGCTGTCTGTCAGCACAGATAGTTTTGCGTTTTATAGAATTTCATATAAATGGTATCATACAGGACGTACTCTTTGATGTCTGATGTCTTCCACTCAGCATAATGTTTTTGAGGTTCATATCATCATTGCACATATCAGTAATTCATCCTCTTTTATTGCCAAACAGAATTCTATTATACGAATATGCCACAATTTATCCATTATCCTGTTGGTGGGAGTCTGGCTTGTTTCTAGTCTGGGGCTTTTAGGAATAAGGCTTTTATGAACATTAGCATACACATCTTTGTTTGGACACACATTTTCACTACTCTTGGGTAAATATGTAGTAGTAGAGCTGCTGGGTCATATGTTAACTGTATGCTTAGCTTCATAAGAAACTGCCAGATTGTTTCCCAAAGTGGCTGGCCCACTTTACATTGCCACTGTCAGTACAGGGGAGTTCTGGTTGCTCTATATCCGCACCAACTCTTGCTACGGCTAGTGTTACTCATGACTGTAGCCATTCTAATAGGTATATAGTATGGTATCTCACTGTGGTTTTAATCTGCATTTTCCTGATGCTGTAGACTGAATACTTGTAAACTCCTATGTTGAAACCTAATTACCCATGTAATAATATTAGGAGGTGGGACATTGGGAGGTGATAAGGTCATGAGAGTGATGCCCTCATGAATGAGATTAGTGCCCTTATAAGAGACCTCAGAGAGCTCCCTTGTCCCTACCACCATGCAAATACATAGCTAGAATTATGGCCAATTAGAAACCGGGAAGTGAGACCTCACCAAATCTGCCGGCACCTTGATCTTGGACTTCCCAGCCTCCAGAACTGTACGAAATAAATCTCTGTTTATAAACCCCCAGTCTATGGTATTCTGTTATAGCAGCTCATATGAACTAAGACTCCTGATGACTAATAATGTCGAACATCTTTTCATGTGCTGCTTTTTTTTTTTTTGGTGAAGTGCCTGTTTAAATCATGCCCCCTTCCTTCTACTGAATTGCCTTATTATGGAGTTTTAAGAATTATTTAAATATTCTGGATACAATTCTTTTGTCAGATATGTATGTTAGAAATATTTTTTCCCAGTCTGTGGCTTTTGCCTTTGCATTTTCTTAATGTGGTTTTGAAGAGCAGAATTTTTACATTTTTGTGAAATATAACTTATCAATATTTTTCATGTTCTTTATGTCCTAAGAAATTTTCACCTATCCTAAGTTTACAAAATTTTCTTGTATATTTTACTCCTGAAGTTTTATAGTTTTAGATTTTATGTCCATGCTCCACTGCAAGTCACACTGGAGATAAAAGGATGATAGGTTCTGTCTCTGCAAGGAGCTCACGACTCAGTGTGGGAGACACACAAGCCCACTAACAATTATAACACGGTGTGGAAGGCACTGGATAGAGGTGCACACACCCCCACCTCCTCTAATTTAATCACATACATGCAAGTGATTGTACATAAAAAGCTAACACTACAAAGTGAGATCTGCGTGGTGCCGATTGAGCGGTGTCTGGTATTAGGTAAGGGTCAAGGTTCATTTATTTGTGCAGGGCTGTTGCGTTTCACCTTCCCACCACTCCTGCTGGTTTCTAAACCTGCTATCCCAGTCAGGGCCCTCCACATTGGCAAATTGAATGACCACTTTTCAGTCCTCATTTTATTGGTCTCTCTGCAATATTCTACCCCACGCACTGCTCTCTCTTCACCTGTCTCTGTCTTCACTTGCAGGGTACCATACACCTTTGTCTTTCCTCCCACCTCCCTCTCATTGTCTGGCACCTTTTCCCCCCCGGAGTGCAACCTATGCCCACCTCATTTCTCCCTCTCTCTCTCTCCTTCTTTCTCTCTGTCCCTCTCTCCAGGCAGTCTCCATCCATAAGCCAAGGGCACCCTAATTATTCCATCAGCAGCCTATACATTGTTCCTGAACTCCAAAATTGTTTATCCAAATCCATCCAACTCCATGTGGGTATCTAGAAGATGTCTCACACTTGACATGACTAAAGGAAAACCCTGGCTCCACCCCTTCCCATATTTGTGGCTCCCCAACCTCCTGCATCTCAGTACATGGGACACATCTGCGTGTGGACGAGTCCTCTTTGGCTGAGGAGCATTAGTCAGGCAAGTTAGCTATGAGCATACTCAAGTCCAAGGAAAGGGGGCGAGATCTCCCTGACTTTGCCCCTCCCCCACATTCATAACAACCTGACTGTTGAGGTGATGTTCTTAAGCCTTCATCATTGTTCTGGGTCATCTTGAATCCACTGGATATGGGCCAGCGTGTTCCTTACGCTGCTCTGACTTCACCATGCCAAGGACAACCTGAATGCCATTGAACGGGGATGAGGAGGAGTTGGTATTTCAGATATGGACCCTCTGATTGGATGCAGGAAAGAAACCCACCTCCCCTCACCCCTACTCCCAACTCCTTGCCCTCTGCTCTGCCTTTTGGATTCGTATCCATCCATTGGGGCTGCCTTTTTAGTGAAGCTGCCGTGGGTTGCTGTGTGCAATGGTGAGCTCTCCCGCCAGGGAACAACTCTATTTTTTGCTGTCTGCACTGCTCAGTTGGCACTGGGCAGCTCGCGCCTTGTAGTATTAGCTTTTTATGTGCAATCTGTTAAATTTATGTGATTAAATTAAAGGAGGTGATGTGTGGGCACACCTCTATCTAGCCCTTTCCACACGGTATTATAATTGTCGATTGGCTTGTGTGTCTTCCCTCTAAGCTGTGAGCTCCTTGCAGACAGGGACGTCATCTGTCATCTCTTTATCTTTCCAGCACCTGGCACCCAGTAGGTGCTCAACAACATCTGAAGGCACAAATGTCTGAAAGCATTTTGTAAAACGTAAGGCACTAAATGCACTTGGAGTGCGATGATGGTGAGTGTTAATGATGATGCTGTCTACAAGTCATCTCCCCAGGGAGGACGATATTTTCTTCCCCCATGAGCACATCAGAAGACTCAGCCTCATTCCCATGCACATGGAGGGTAATGTTTATACCAGCTGATGGATTTTAACTTGACTCTGGTTCCCTCCAATGTCCTTGATTTATCTCTTAGAACATGCAGCCAGAGCTCTAAGTGCTAAGCTGGGGTCAGATGAACAGTACCAATCCTGCCCTGCAAGGTTGCTCACCAGCTGGGTAACCTGAGCGAGTCCCCATCCTCTCTGAGCCTGCTTTCTTATTTACAAAACAAGAAGCTGGGCAGCTTGATTCCCTGGGTGACTTGTGTTTGCAGCACAGGGGCTGTGTTGCTGGCGGGGACCAGGGAGGGCTTGGGCATCAGATGAGGTACACCAATGCCGCCTCTTCCACAAGAAGCCTTGCAGGAGGGGGAGAGGGGCTGGGGATCAGTAATCAACAACAGCACGGCTGTGACAGGGAGGAAGCTCAGAGCAGAACCAATCTCCCTTTAAAATTCCAGGCCTGCGGTGTGTGCCTTGGATAAAGTTCAGGTAATTGTGCCTTCAGCCTGCCTCCTCCTCCTCCTCCCCCGCCTCTCCCCTGCTCTGCGCTGACAGAGTTATAATAATTGGGTGCTGCTGCTTAAACTCATCAGCTCCGGCTTCCTGAAAGGAACGTTGCAATTAGCAGTCCTCACCCTGTAATAAAGCCTTTAATATCCACTTTCATGGTTCATATTACAGTCATTCAGGCCTGTCCCCTTGCACACAGCCTGTCAGGCAGCGGGGCTGGGTGCCCACGAGGGAGCTGCCCGCTGCACGGCTCAGCAAACAATTGCTCCAAAGGCCCAGTGATCCGGGCCAGGCAGCTGGGGAATGGCGCTGGGAAATGAGAAGGGATATTTCTGCACCGCACGGCTCCAGAGGGCCCGCGGGGGATAGGGGAAGGAAGGAAGGGGCAGCCTCATCTTCCTCTCCCTTCCCCCTCCCACTGACCCTCTGAGCTCTCCCACAGTGAACTTTTCTCTCTTCAGTGGAGCCACCTTTCATTCCACTGCTGGAAATTTTAAAAGAGGAGTGAGAAGTTGGAGGTGGCGTTGGGGAGAAATGGAAGGTTCTGGATGGAGGAGCCGCACCTGTGCACACCTGCCAGCCGGTCACAGCCCTCGGATGGGGAGGCTGTCCCCAGTGGCAGCAGCAGGAGGTACATACGTGCTGGGGTGAGAGACAGCTTTGGCTGGAGGCTCTGCCCATCCCGCCTGAGCGGTGCCCATCCTGGGGAGCACCCGGCCTGCTCTGGCAAGACCGCCCTGTGGACAGGTTGGCAGGGCCATACTCAGCCTCTCACTTCCGCAGTCATTCAGTTGCAAACATTTAATGAATACTAACTATATGCCAAGCACAAAGATAAGTAAAATATAGCCTGTGTCCTCAAGGAACCAGATTTGAAAATAAACAATGGCAATATGTGTGGCAGGGATGCCGGCAGTGGGCAGGGGAATCCGCGGGCTTCCTGGAGGAGGCATTGTCATAAGCTGGGGCTCACATTTTCCCAAAGTGGCCACAACACTATTTCCATCCCACATGCTCTCTCAGAACCTTGCCACTCCCTCATTAAAGTCTGGAGTCTGGCCGGGCGCGGTGGCTCACGCCTGTAATCCTAGCACTCTGGGAGGCCGAGGCGGGTGGAT
>CAUYRT010105922.1:0-21374 GCA_963574885.1 Lepilemur ruficaudatus | reverse complement strand
ATTTATGACGCGAGCCTGGTCACCCCTGTCCTGTAACTGCCTCGCAGAGGTGCTCTGAGGATAAATAAGTCCATTATCTGCAGAGTGCTGAGAGCTCCTTTGAGAAGGGCTTTACATAAATGCACAGTTATTCTTGTGCTTATATTAAGTCCACTATCAACCTTTAGAGTTGGTCCTTGAGACACTGGGTCGGGGAACAGGACAGAAACTGAAGGTGTTGCTTTCCTTTCGGTCTCAGTTTGGGAAAGCATGAATATTCCCCTGTGTGCTTTCACCCAGACACACACACACACGGTCACCCTTGCGCCCCACAACGGAGAGAACACGTGAGAGTTAAGAATTCAGCCTGAACAGGGGTAGCAAGTAGCTTTCCTTGGATTCCTGTCATCTTGGTCCCTGGCGTTGAGTCTCTCGAGTGCTGCGGTGAAGCTGAAAAGCTAGGATTGTTCCCAGGCCCTCACCGTCCCTCTCCTGGTCTGTGACAGTACAGTCCGCCTCAGCTGGGGATGGCGATTGTAAGTAACAGAAACCCAATCCTGTTGCCGCATACAGGGAGACCGTCTGCTGAAAAGTTACCTGGTGCTCACGACACCAGGGGGAAACTGGAAGATCAGGACTAGGCAAGAGCTAGGAGGCAAGAGAGCTCCGGAGATCAAGTAGCTGGGTCCGCAGCCAAGGTCACTGTTCTAGTAATCTATTTCTGTGTAACAAACTACCCAAACTACTTAGTGACTTAAAAGGACCACATTTATTTTGCTTGTGAATCTGCAATCTGGGCATGGTTTGGAGAGAACAGCTTCTCTGCCCTGCTGGGCCGGCTCGAAGGCTGGGGCCTGGAATCTCCTGCCCTCACACGTCTGATGGCAGATGCTGGGTGTCACTGGACTCCTGCTGGGACTGTTTGCGGGGACACCCATCCACACGTGGCCCTGCGTGTGGTGTGGACTTCCTGTAACATGGGGGCTGGGTCCCGGGGCAAGCTTCTCACTGGAGAAGGGGGCAGACGGGAGCCATCCCACTTTTTATGACGTAGCCTCTGAAGTTTTACAGTGTCACCTCCACTGTTTCAAGAGACTCCACCTCTTGTGAGAGCACATGGCATCGGGATTATTTCTGGGCTCATGTCTGAAAAATACAACCTGCCACAAGTCTGTGAAAGTGTGCTGTTTAGCTACTCTTGAAATCCAACGCTCTGGAGGGGACTGTCAGATCTGCCGTGGCTGTCATCAGCCTGCCCCTGGCTTTTCCAGGGCAGGGAGACAGAGAATCTCGCCCCTTCCATGACAGGAGGGGGGCAATTGTCTCCCTCCAAGACCGTACAAAATGGGGCATTTCCAGTGAAAGGGGTACAGGGGACTAACAGGAAGGTGGGATTGGGGATGTGGAGGAAAGGAGCGGACACCAGACAGCCCCACGTGACACAGACCTCCTGCAGCCTGACTTCCCACCTCTGTGTCGCCCTTCATTACCTGGATGACATGTGACCTAAAATTCTATTGTAATCGCTTTATCCCCATTCCTAAAATCCTCTGATGGCTCCCCGCAACTTCAGATGATCTCTTTAGCCTAGAATACCAGAGACCTAAGAACCCGGCCCCTTGCCTGCTTTGCCAGGTGGCTCTGGCCACGCCCACAGCCCACGCAGCCTCAGCGCCACCACGGTTCTTTCTCATATCGCCACCGTATTTTCTCTGCCTCCTCTGAGATCTTATGCTCACAAATCTGAAGATCCTTCTGCACCCAAAGTCCTTCCCTGCCATCCTTGTGTACCAGGCTAGTTTGTATTCATGTCTATCTCTGTGTCACAGGCCACTACCACTGAGAAGCCTTCTCTGGAGTTCATCTCTCCCCAGCCCGGGCCAAGCATGGGTCCTTCTTCTGTCCCCACAGCTCTGTTTCTTTCCTTTTCTGGTCAGTTCCTCAGAGAGGCAGAGACCATGTCTTTGTCCCTTGGAGCTCAGGGCACTGCTGGCCACATGGTGGCTGCCCAGCAAATGCTGACCAAAGGGTGACAAGTGATGCAGGGTGGTCCAGATGCCACTTCACAGTATGACCGTGTAAGGCTGGGTGTCACGGTGGGAGGAAGCGTTTGCAGCCGAGTGCTGGAGCGCCAGGTGAAAACTGCTCCCCAGCAGTGGCGCCAGTGGCCGTGTGTGGCGGGGCTGTTTCTGGGCCGCATGAAGGGTTGACACTGGGTATTTATGGGTGAGTCATCACTGGGTCCTGGGTGGGGTAGGGAGGTGTGTACACACAATATAACCTTTGCGTGCAATTGTTCTTTGGTTCAATATTGTCCCAAGAGAAATGAACACTTGAAAATTGCAGAGAGGAGCAAACCTATGTCACCGGGAAGTATAACAGTTTATTTTTCCACGTGTCTTTCTGGCATAATTGCTCTCCCCTTGTGACTTGGACGAAATAAGAAGAAAAGTAGGAGAGGTTAAGATGCACATGGAGAATGAGATGAGGCTCCCTGGTGAAGGGCAGAAACCAACCTTGCGCCTTTCATATGTAGGTGCACGGTGGGATGAGGCCTTGGGAGTATCAATTTTCAGGGAGATATATGGGTGAGGTTAGCAGGGCTTTAGCTCTCTGTTTGGGGACTGATTTCTCAAGCCACCGCTGGAGCCTCAGTGAAAAGCACTGTCCCCTCAGGGGCGTGTCCCCATAAGCCACGCTGCAGGCACATGCCTATCTGGCCCCAGCTCTGCCGTCTTCTGTGCGAGGGGTGAGAAGGAGACCTAGCCCTTGGCTGCAGAGGACAGATGGGGTGATCAGAGGGCCGCCCCTGAGAGAACGGGAGGCTGAAGAGCTCCCAAGCCCCGCGCGAGCTGCATGTAACATATGGCTTAATTTCCTCTCAAATTAGACACTTGATAAAAAAAGTTATTATATCTGTCAAATTGCCAGGGCATTTTATGGGTGTGATAAACTAAGAACCACTGCTTTACAAACCTTGATGGGATGTTTCAGTACCTGGAAAACAATTTTATGGCCGCCCAGGCTACTAACAAATTGCAAATACTGATTAAGCCATAAAGTTACAACAACATTAAAATATAATGAGAGGTTATTGCACGGGGGAAGGCTCTTAAGCAACAGCCACAGCTGCACTCAGCCGGGCCTGTGCTCTCCCCGGCAGCGTGAGGCATGTCAGGACTCAGTGGTCCCTTCTGGGCCAGGCCTGGGCTCCCCAGGCCAGAGCAGAGGACAGAGAGAGCTGTCCTCACCGAGGGCTCAGAGGCATCGTGCATTGGACGTTGAATATCATGTTTCTTGGGAGCTCACGGTTCCCCTGGGAGTGGGCAGAGAAGGGGGCCCCATGCCTGTCCCACACACCGCGGCTTGTATGCGACGGCCTTCCTGGAGGTGCAGCCTCCCCGACCACCTGTTCTCACTCCCAGTGGAGATTCCACTTACCTTGCTGCGGACACCCTGATGTCTGCACTGGGCAAACCCCAACAGTTGATGGACAGTGCTCAAGAGTAGATGCCTAAGGTGAATAGACCCGGTTTCACCCTCTAGAGAGCTGTAGTTTATTTATTTTATTTTATTTTTGTTTATATATTTTTTATTTCTGAGAGCTGTAGTTTAGAGAGGGAGCTGGGACATGAGAAAATAAAAATACAGAGCAGAATTTTCGCAGCTGGCCAAGCCATTAGGCGACGACTCTCACCGGGGCAGGAGGGAAGTCGGCGCCCGCTCTCTGGTTCTCTTTGCCTTGCCTCGCCTCCACCAAGCTGAGATTCTCGTGGGCTCCCCAGTCTGTCACCCAAGGAGGCCACAATGCTTGTCGGGATCACTGGTTCATACCTGCAGCCAAAAGACACTGTCAGTGGCAGCCCGGGCCTCCTGAGTCCCGCGTGGGACGCAGCTCAGCTTGCGCTGAAAGCCCCGTGACAGGGCTCTTGTTGTCCCGGAGTGCCCTCCTCCTCCACCTGTCCGTGCGGTTCCCACGGTCTCAGAGCGTTCACTCTGGTCTTTGCCGTAGAGGTTGGCGGCTTCTTGGAAGCAGTGGGCGGAGTCGGCTTCTAGGGTGTCCTTTCCCAAGCCTGGGCCACACCCCTCCTCACAGCACTTGGATGTCTGCATTTCATCCAGGCAAGGCGAGGATGAGGATGTGGATGTGACACTCACGTCACCAGATGGAGGAGGTGGGGTTGGTTAAGCACTTTCAAGGACCGTGTGTCATGAGTCAACAGCGGTGGCAGCTGTTTAGCACAGGGGGCAGGAGAGGGGACCCTGGAGTCAGGGGCCCTGAGGGTACAGGACTGAGGACTTACCAGCTGCCTGGCCTGGGCAGCTTATCTTTATGCTTCAGTTTTCTATTTGTAATTTATATATTTATAAATCATATTTATGTTAATTATTTGTATATTTATTATTTTTAATCATGTGAATAATTATATTGATATTTACATTAGATTTATCATTTGTATATTTACTATTTATATTTATCTTCATTTAAATAACCTCTCGCAGGCTTGTTGGGTTGCACGAGTTACTGGGGTTCCTGTCACATGAATTCCCTCTTTCACATCACAGTACACATCCACATCACCTTGTTTGCTCCACTTTGTAAACGCGGAAACCCAGCGAGGCTCAGGCAAGACAAGTCACTTGGTAACAGGCAGTGGACGGCAGAGTTGGGCTTCACGACTAAGGTGGTCTGATCCCAAAGTCCGTGCTCAGGAGTCTGTGGCTAAGACTACCTCTGGGGCGTTGGAGTCTAAAACATGGGGCGGGTATCTGGGGAAGTGGGGAGAAACCTCTCTTGGTGCCCCTTCACCCATGCTGCATAGCAGGGCACGCGTCCACGGGACTCCAACTTGGGCTCCAGCTCCTCGGTCACAGGATGGTCAAAGCCATCTGGTGTGCCACCTTGCGAGAGACTGTCCACCCGTCTCGGCACAGCTGCTCAGCATTTTGCAATGACCAGAGCGCCGGGGAGCAGCCCCGGTGGGGAAGGGACTTAGAATGAAGAGTACTCAGGACACAGGTGGTCCGACTTTTTTACTGTATTCATATGAGGACAGTGACAAGCTTGCAGGACAATGTCACTTATGAAATAAGCTACATATTTTGCTCTTGTAGGGTGTGGTGGGGTAAGATAGAGCAATAGCACTTGGAGACTCCTTGTTCATTCCCTCCCACTCATTCATAATTTGTTCTTCTAAATTTCATGGTTTAGATGCCTGTGAAATCAAGCATCACTACGCTAGGCACTGGGGGTCCGCAGTCCAGTGAGAGAGGGGGTGTGCTTTCTAGGTTGTTAGACAGTGTGTCAAACATGATGACAAGGGTGGACATGGTGCAAGGGACAGTAAGGGGAGAGGTGACAGAGATCTCAAGTCAGCCTGGGGAGGTTCTGAATCTGAGGCTGCTGCTCAGCTGCCCGGGCCAGGGACAATTAGGATAATCATATTCCAGTTTCCCTCTTCTTCTCTTAGGAGTCCTGCTCCCGGGGTCTGGGCTGTGAAAATATTAATGATGATAACTAACATGGGTGTGGCACTTTACAAAAGGGCACAATAGCTCCAAAGGTGGTGATTACTGCTAGTCCCATCTGAAGAATTAAGACATGATGACACCAAGAGGGGATGTAATTGCCCCAGTGTGACCGGCTTCGCTGTTGGTTCTTAGTCAAGTAGATGTGGCCCCCACGCGAGCAGGGACTTTTCCTCCTTTGAGTTGCTGTTCACTGGCGTCTTTCCAGCACCGTAGAAGAGTGCCCAGTACGTGGTGGTCACTGGATGATGTCTTGATGAATAAGTGAATGAAACACAGATAATTTTCGATTCCAACATGTCTGTACATTTCACTGTATCACCAGCCCCTGCTTAAACGCCTGTGGCCTGAAAAGAAGTTTTATGGGAGAGAACGTCACACATGGCTGTCACTTTCTCCTTTCTCCAGTAAGCATGCTGGGCAAGTACAAGGTTTTCATGACCATCATTTGTGCAAAGCGTGCTCCGCTGGGACCTCTCCAAGGTACCTGGGACAGGAGCGTTGCAGGGGTGGGCAGGTGCGCGTGTGGGGGGGGGTGGGCGGGAGTTGGCGTGAGGTCTCTGGCAGGGTGGCTGGCCAAGGTGGGAGCAATCTTCCAGCCATTTCCTCTCATTGCACAGGGCCCCGCTGTGGCCCAGCTGGAGTCAGACACAAACAAAGTCGCCTTCTCCATGCCAGCCAGAGTGGAAATAGGATGTGTCAGCAAGACGAAACCTCTCCTCCGAGCGCCTCCGCGGGACCTATTAGAAGTGAAGTCAGGAGGCCGTGGGTGGCGGTGGAGAACCTGCGGTTCAGAAAGGGGGGATATTAGCGTGACACACTGGGCTATAATGGAAAATGTCACCTTTTTCAACTCCTGCGAAATAGTTACCTGTGATGTATTTTCTGATGTTGCTACCCTGTTCTTACTGGGTCATTCCTTCTCCCAGGCACCTCTGGAGAGGAGAGAGATGGGGACTGCAGAGGAGAGGCCAGGGTGGGACATCTGTCTCCAGGCCTGCTGTGCTGTAGATCAGGGGTCCCCAAACTATGGTGGGTTGTATAATTATTTCATCATATATTATAATGTAATAATAATAGAAATAAAGTGTACAATAAATGCAATGCACTTGAATCATCCCCAAACCATTCCCCCTCTCTCCCCCCCATGGTCTATGGAAAAATTTTCTTCCATGAAAGTGGTCCCTCGTGACAAAAATGTCGGGGACCACTGCTCTGGAACCCGGGCTGTGCATCTCTGTGTCCAGGTGCCGTGGTCCAGCCTGTCTCAGGGAACGATGCCCTTACACACGTCCCCACCCTCCCAGCACCTGTAAATAGGTCTGAATGTGTCCCTGTCTTGTCCCCTGTGGAGCAGAGCTGGCGAACGCCTGGTCCACCCCCAGAGGGGCCTTCTGGTCAGCCATGGCCGGTGCGGCCCTGCCAGTTGTATCTAGGAGGCCATTTCTAGGTCTTTTGCTGACCTTCTGAGCACCAGTCACTGCGCATCCAACCTTGGGAAGTAGGGGGGATGCAGTTTGGAGACACTGCCAGTCCAAGTAGGGGCAGGGCACATCGGTGACCGCGTCGCTCAGAGGCGCATCTGGGCAGCAGCAGGTGCCCTGCAGGCCTGTCAGAGAAGAGGGCGGGGGACGCATTAGGGTCCCCTTTGCTCCAGCCCGCTCTGTGTCTTCAGTGTGTCCTGGGCACCAGCGTGCTCACCTCCACGTGCCTCTGGGTATTGCCAAGGAGTCCCGTGACCATATAGATCGTCGCTTTTTGCTGTAACACATTATCTTCTCCAGCTCTGCGTCCCTGGCCCCGTGCAAGGTGAGGGCCTCCGCACTTCCCGTGTGGGTCGAAACAAGGACGTGTAGTCGCCAAACGCTCACAGCAACGGTGACATCGTCCTTGGTCCATGTCAGAACCTGTGATGCCTAGCACACTGGTCATCGTTTTATGTCATTTGGCTTCCGAAGCCTCCATTTTCACAACCCCTTTGCTGCGTTTTCACTGGCTCTGATCTGTCTTCCGTAACAAGGTCACAGCTACCTGCTGGGAGACTCTGGTTTCACACCTGAGTTTGTTAGAGTTTGGTGCATTGCAGTTTGGATTTTTCCACATTTTCTTGTTTTTTTGCCCAAGATTTTTGTCTCCCCGCTGCCCTCCTTCTGACTTTCCCTCCACACACAGCGTTTGCTGCCTCAGCCCAGCCCTCAGCAGCGTGGAGCTGACGCACGGCACCGCCGCGCTGCCCCCGTCCTCTGACTCCACGTCTTCTAGCCACACTGTCCCTGCGTGTTGGATTTGGGCCCCTGACATCTCCGGAAGCCCAGCCCCTTCTCGCGGCCTCGTGGGTTTGCCCAGGACCAGAAGCCTGTGGCTCTGAGTGCAGAAGCTGCTGCTGGTCGGGGACAGTGCGGGAACTCCTTTCTTCTCCCAGTGTTTGTTGACCTTCAGGGTCAGGGTTCTTGTCCACGTTTTAGAGATGATAAGAACGAGGCTCACAGGCCCTAAATAACTGGCCCGAGATATCAGCTAAACCCAGGACAGAGGTGAGACTCCACCCTGGGTCTGTGTGATTCCAGAGCCCTCTCTATGATAGTAACTTGTCTCTTACAAAAAGGATTTTACAGCCCGGACTCTGAGAGACTGGCCATATGGCTCAGGCATTTGCCTATCTGGAAAATCATCAAATACTATTACTAAATTAGTCTGATGACAGTTACTATACTACTAGTTAGCAGAAGTTAACATTAACATATACGGAGTTCTTACTATCCTTGTCAAAAAGCACTGTGCATGTATCAACTCTTTGATCCTTCCAGCACTGCTCCCCAAATTTGTCCCCATTTTCTGGATGAGGAGACTGAAGCCTGGAGAGGTTAAAAGCACAGCCATCTAATGGGGACAGGAGTGCCATCGTGATAACGGGCATGGCTAGATCTCTGAAGTACACCCAAACTTACAAAAACTCGTAGGGCCACCTCCACTTTTCAGGACACAAAGGAAAGGCAAGGGCAGTGAGAGCTAAGCACAGCATAGTGAGAGTAAGAAAAAAAGTTTTAATTCCATTAAAAAAATGGAATATTTATGAATGATCTTAATACTCAGGACCAACTGGTGTTTTTTAGTGTGCCAAAATGCATTTACTCTCGAAATGTACACAGTGCAAATGCACCTCTGCCTGGCGCTGCAGGACGGGAACACGGACACCTGCGGCGCTTGCTGCCGTTCGGGTCGTCTGTCTCTGGCACGGCAGCATCTGGAATGGTCACAGAACAGGGTCTCACCAGGTTTTCATCAAGGTGGGGGCCCAGTGTACTCTTTTGCATGGGAGCATGGTCACTGTCTCGAATAGTTTGGTTCTTAGTGGCAAAGACAGAGTGAGGAGGTTTAGGTGCCCTGGCAGAAAGGACCGGCCGAAGAGTAAAGGATTGTGTCGTTCTTCCTGGTACCCCAACGCCATGGCACGGTGCAGCAGAAGGCTTGAGGCTGGCAGCCGGGGACTTGGATCTGGGTCCCCTCCTCTGTTGCTAGCTGCCCGTATGAACTTGACCAAGTTATGTCGGCCTTGGCTCCCATAAAACTATTGGGTTGGGCTAAGTGATTTCTAAGGACCTTCCCTGCTTTTCCTTCCCTCTGCGCGGTGTGGCTTCATGCAGCCATTCCTACCAGTTGCCTGTGGGTCGCCCAACTGCCCCTTCCTGTTGCCTGAGCCGCAGTCCCTCTTGCTTCCCCCAGAGCCGTCTCTCTAAATATGCAACCTGTCATGTCACACCCTCACCCCAAACCCTCCAGCCGATGGGACAGGGATAGAATTCCTTGCTGTGAATATGAATAAAGACACAGAGGACAGAGATAACAGAATTACAGATATGATTTCTAGTGATATGTACAACTATGTTCCTCACAAAACCGAGGGGTCCCTTCCTCCCAAGGGCCAGGGAGACATCTACAAAAACTGCACTTTTAAAGAAATAACTTCCCTAGAGTGGAAAGTTTATTGGCCACATTCAGTGCTTTAACCACAATGCTTTAACATTAGAATTTACTAATAGAATAATACTTGTTAAATGCTGTAGAAATTTGGACATTAAAAAAAACTTCAAAACTTAAAACAACTTTTTTTTCAAAAAAGTTAGTGGGTCAGAGAGAAAATCAAAACTGAAATGATAGATTGTTTAAAATTATTAAAAGTCTGAAAACCCGCATGTGGCAAAATCTATTTTTAGAGGATGAATCATCTCTTTAAATGACTTTATGAATAAGCAGAAATGGAAAGTGGATGATGTGCAATTGAATTCAAGAAGTGAAAGAAATAAAAATAAAGAAAACCAGGAAAATTAAAAGGTAAGAATTAGCAAAGGTAAGAGCAGAAACAAATGAATTAGAATAAAAAAGGTGTGTTCTTTTTTTTTTATTTCAAATATTTGTTATAAAAAGATGTACATGGTTCACTGAGTACAAAAGGGTGTGTTCTTAAAAAATACAGAACAAACAAAAACAGATTAAACTTTGGTGAGGATGACCAGAAAAAGGATGACCGAGGAATAATATCACATCAGATGTGAAAAAGATTGAAAAAAAAATGATTCCATGTGTGAGCCTCCTACAGCTAATATAATAGATTACCACAAATTTAGTGCCTACCACATTTCATAATCACTAATATTTTCAAATTAAATATTAAAAATGTTAACCTTAAGTTTTTTTTTTTTTTTTTGAGACAGAGTCTCACTCTGTCACCAGGGCTAGAGTGCCGTGGCATCAGCCTAGCTCACAGAAACCTCAAAGTCTGGGCTCAAGTGATCCTCCTGCCTCAGCCTCCTGGGACTATAGGTGCACACCACCATACCCAGCTAACTTTTTCTATTTTTAGTGGAGACGGGGTCTCGCTCTTGTTCAGGTTGGCCTCGAACTCCTGACTTCAAGGAATTCTCCTGCCTTGGCCTCCCAGAGTGCTAGGATTACAGGCGTGAGCCACTGTGCCCGGCCTCATCTTAAGTATTTTCGCCACAAGATGAAGGTAACTATGTGAGGCGATGAAGTGATGGACATGTTTATTGGCTTGATTATGGTAATCATTTCAAATGAATACTTACATCAAAATATCACTTTGTAGAACTTAAATATATATAATTTTTGTCAGTAATACCTCAGTAAAGCTGGAAAAAATTAAAACAAAAATAAGAGCAAAGCAAAAAACACATATTAATGAAATATTATATGCCACATGATTTTAATAAATCTGAAAATCTAGATGAATGGTGTCCTCTACCCTGGGAAAATAAAAATGTCCACACTGACTCAAGAATATGTAAAAAATTTCAATGGAACAATAAATCCTCCCTTCTCCCAGAAGTTCACCAAAAAGTCACCAGGTATAAATAGTTTTGTGGGCAAGTTCTATCCTGTCTTCACTGAAAAGATAATATCCAGATCTCATAAATTTCTCGAGATCATAAAATATATGGAATATCTTCAACTTCATTTCTTGACTCTGATAATGAAACTAGACAAAGTCTTTCAAAGAAAAAATACAGTCCAATGTCATTTGAATGGAGATGTAACAATTCTGAGAAAATATTAGGAAATCAAATATTAAAATTATTAAAAGAAATGTATTAAAAGAAAAATTCCACAATTGAGGAGGCTTCATTCCGAGAATGATTATGAAAGCTTGGTTCAACATTAGAAAGTTTATTAATGTCTTTTTAAAATGTAATATAATTTATTACATTAATAGGTTAAAAGAGAAAAATATTTTTGATCATCTTGGTAGGGTCTCAAGTTGTATATTACAAAATTCAACACCCAGAACTGAAAATAACAACTTAGAAAATTTTAGTGCATTAGAAATAGAAACAAACTTCTTAAGATGAAAGAGTATCAAAAAACAATAGTTATCATCCTAGCAAACAGTAGAACAACCGAAGTGAATAAATCAGGGCTTCTCTGCAAAACTGTTGTCATATATTATTGTTGAGGTCTGGCCAAGGAACTAGTAAAAGAAAAGTTAAAACAGAGAGAGACATTGAAAAGAGCCAAAAAATGTTTATTATTGTATACAGTATTATTGCAAACATAGAAAATGTAAGTTAATCAGATCAGAATCTACTAGATAAAAGAGTTCAGTAAGTTGGCTGATATAAGGCAAAAATCAATAGCTCTCCTGTGCTTTAACAGTAACTAATTAGAGAAAATATATTCACAAATAAGACTAGTTGCTAGAAATTAACAACATAAAATATGGGAGATACATATACATGTATAATATAAAACATTATAAAATGCTATTGAAAGAGTTAAGAAAATAACAGAAAAACATTGAATAACATACTATGTTTCTTCCTGGAAATACTCATTCTTGTAAATGCGTCTTTTATCCCGGATTTATCTATACATTTATAGAATGCCATTCAAGATCTCATATATTTACGGTTGCTGCTTTTTGTTTGTTTGTTCCTGTTTTGAGACTGTCTCTCTTTGTGGCCCAGGCTGGAGTGCAGTGGCGCAGTCACAGCTCACTGCTGCAGCCCCCGAACTCCTGGGCTCAAGCCATCCTCCTGCCTCAGCCTCCCAAGTGGCTGGGACTAGAGGTACACACCACCATGCCCAGATAATTTTTTTATTTTTTGTAGAGAGGAGGTCTCACTATGTTGCCTGGGCTGGTTTCAAACTCCTGGTTTCAAGTGATCCTCCTGCTTTGGCCTCCCAAAGTGCTGGGATTACAGGTATGAGCCACCGTGCCTGGCAAAATCTCTTATTTTTGAACTTTAAAAGTTGATTCTAAAATTCATCTTGAAGAGTGAATACATAGAAATAGTTTAAAAATTTTAGAAAATAGGAGAATAATGTTTTGCCATCTATTGAGCATTGTGAAGTTATAATAATTAAATAAAAATTTTATTGGCACAGGAATTGATAAATTAATTATTTTATCAAAGATAATTACAAAAGGACTTGGATTTAAGTGCAACATTATAAAATACAGGAAAACATTCTTTAACCTTAGGGTGGGAGCAGATCTTTCTAAGGCCTTCTGAAGAATTACATTAAGACCAAAAACATTTGAAAAGTCAACATATTTGATTATACAATAATTGCATACTTTTAGACATCAAAAGATATCACTGAGAAAATTCATAGACAGACAACAAACTGGGAAAATATGTATTATGTGTTATAGGTAAAGATTTAGCAATCATATAAAGAACTACAAATCAAGAAAAAGGTAAAAAAACAACAAAATAATATTAATTAATGATTCACAGAACAAGAAATACAAATTTCCAACAAATGCAAGAAAAGCTATTCCACTAGTAAAAAGAAATGCATATTAAATCTATGTGATCCCACCTTCCACCCCCAAGAAGCAGTGGTAAAGCTTATGTTTTGAGAGCATGTGAACACATATGCTGGGTGGGGGTATAAATGGGTCTGCACAGTCATCTGGAAGGCAACTCAACCATGTGTATTAAATTTAAAATGAATATTCCCCTTTATTTTGGGAGCCTCTAGCTGAGCTGGGATTCCAGTACCAGAGCAGCTGGCAACCCTGCCCTGACTGGAAATGAAGTGGGTGTATACAGCCTTTTACTGGAGGCTTCTTTGAACTGGCAGATGACTTAATGCCTGGTTGTCCAACCCGCCACCAGGACGTCCCTCCCAGGAGGAACTTGTTTATATTGGCAGAAGCACCCTTGTGGCTCTTGTCTGACCGGTATCCAGTTGATGCCGGCTCTGATGTTGGGAACCCAACCTTGTGTTCTCCTCAGTCCCCAGGAGACCCCAGCCTGGGGTAGCCCCTGGTTCTTCAGATGGAAGGTGCAAATTCAATGCACCGTGACAATAGGATTCAAGTTCAAAGATTTTTTTACTTATAGATTTTGGATAGGAAAGGTGCAATAAGTTGGGAGGGCAGTCAGTCCTCCTGCCCTAGGTCATATGAGGCAGGAATGAAATCAGGCAGAGAGAGTGTAGCAACTAGTCAGTATATACTAGGGAAGAGGGTGTGGGTCATATTAAGTTTGCAGGCAAATGCTTGGATGTTCCCCTTAAAGGAAGTGGCAGGAAAGTGGGGAGCCCAGTCTGCCAGATAGAGGAGATACCCTAAGTTCTTATTTCCAGCCACTGGCTTGAGCGATTTGGGTGCAGAAACTGCGTCCAGGGTGACTGAGCCCAGCTTCTGGTATGAGAAAGTTAAACCTGTATTCAAAATGCATGCTAAGGCAACATAAAACTATAAAGAATTCACTATACCTTTGACCTAGCAACTATACATCCATATATTTGTTCTGTGGAAACAATCTCACAAGTTTGCAAAAATCCACATTCAATGTTAACTGATATTTATTAGAGCAAAAATTTTAACTGGTCTACCAGTTAGGGATTTCTTTTAATACATTAGGACTCATTCAAACCTGACAGATTAGGATCACAAATGAGCAGGCCTGCACCTAACATTTTCAAGGATGAAGGCAAGAGTACTAATCCAGGGCTACATATCTCAATGTGTAAAATGTACAAATTAAATGAATGAACTGCTAAGATAAAATTATTAATGTTCTGTCCTCCCACCTTGATAAGTACAAAGGGACTTCAAAATTTTGTGAAAAATAGAATTAAAAAGTAAAAATAAAAATTATAAACTTTATTTCTTTACATAACCTGCACCAAGTTCAGGATATTTTTATAAGTGAAGATACCAGTAATTTAGTCTGTCCCTAAGAACTGAAGTCCCTGGGAATTTAACCATGCCCACGTAGTCTTTTTTACATTATTAACTGCAGAAAAATGGATGCCTTTTACAGAATTTTTAAAGATGAGGAAACAAAACGAAGTCAGAGGAGCCAAATCAGGACTGGAAGGTGGATGCCTAAGGATTTTCCATCGAAATTCTTGCAAAATTGCTCTTTTTGATGAGAGGAATGAGCAGGAGTATTGTCATGGTGAAAACTCTCTGGTGAAGTTTTCCCAGGTGTTTTTCTGCTAAAGCTCTGGCTATGTTCTTGAAACACTCTCAGCATAAGCAAGTACTAATGTTCTTTGCCCTCCAGAAAGTCAACAAGCAAAATTCCTTGAGCATCACAAAAAAACTGTTGCCATGACCTTTGTGCTTGACTGGTCCCCTTTTGCTTTGACTGGACCACTTCCACCTCTTGGTAGCCGTGGCTTTGATTGTGATTTGGCGTCAGGATTGTGTGGGTAAAGACATGTTCCATCTCCTGTTATGATTCTTTGAAGAATCTTGATACTACCTCTTTAAAACTTCCATTGAAATCTTTGCTCTTGTTTGCAACTGATCACGGTGCAATGGGTTTGGCACTCATTGAGTGGGAAGCTTGCTCAACTTTCATGTTTTAGTCAGAATTGTGTAAGCTAAGCCAATTGAGATGTCTATGGTGTTGGCTATTGTTTCTGCTGTTAATCTTCAGTCCTCTTCAATTAGGACATGAGCACCATTAATATTTTTCTTGCAAATTGTTGTGGATGGTCTGCCACTGCAGGATTCATCTTTGACACCATCTCATCCCTTCTTAAAAACAAGTTAACCATTTGTAAACTGCTGATTTTTGGGGGGTATTTTCTCCATAAACTTTTTGTGAAGTATCAATGATTTCACATTCTTCCACCCAAGCTTCACCATAAATTCGATGTTTGTTCTTGCTTCAATTTTAGCAAAATTCGTGTTGCTCTAATAGGGGCTCTTTCCAAACTGATATCTTATCCTTCTTAGTACTTCAAACTACATCCCGTTCAGACATGTTATAACAAGCCAGTATGAGTTTATTTTGGAAAAAATTTTGAAATCCGTGCACAGTTTTTTCATAATATGCATTTTCCATGAACATTTCAAAGGCCTCTTGTATATCTTCTAACATGGGTAAAACTGTAGCTTAAGTTGGCTGATGGTTGGTGTTATGGTCCGAATATTGGTGTCCCAAGAAAATTTGTATGCTGGAACTGAACACCCAATGTGATAATATTAAGAGGTGGGGCCTTTGGGAAGTGATTAAGCCAGGAGGGCTCCAGTCTCCTGAATGGGATTTGTGCCCTTATAAAGGAGGTTCTAAGGAGCTTCCTTGCTCCTTCCACCATGAGGACCCAGCAAGAAGGCGTTATCTTTGAAGCAGAGAGGAAACCCTCACGAGATGCTGAATCTGCCGGCGCCTTGATCTTGGACTTCCAGCCTCCAGAGCTGTAAGCAATAAATACCTGTTTTTTTTTTTTTTTTATAAATTACCCAGTGTAAGGTATCTTGCTAGAGCAGCCAAACAGAGTAAGGCAGTTGGCAAATATCAAAAATGATTAAATTTAATTATCTCGCATGTCTGTGTGCTCTGTTGATGGGTCAGTGGTATCTGAGTGACCAAAAAAAGGCATTTCCAATTCCAAATAATTATATTTATCCTGTAAAATTTTTTAGTCTTTATTTCAGTGAAAGCAGTAATTATATTGTTATAATAGGGATTTTCCACACAATTTGTGTTTTATTGACAAAGCCAAAATACAAACTCTCGAATCATTTTAGTTCTTATGTTGTCTTTTATTAATTTCAGCATGAGGAAATTTTGCTCAACTGAAGCAGTAGCAACTGGAATCATCAATGTCAGCCTTAAGGCAATATGTAGATTCAGAAATGAACATGAATTTTACATATCCTGTTCAAACATTGAAATGGGTCACATATACATTATTCTTAGTTCCAAAAATATTATAATTTATTGCTTTCATTGTATAAGTTGCTATCACTTATATCTTAATTTTCACTGTCTTTGAAAGAAATATCTAGATCCATACAGAAATGTGAAGAGTTGATGTCATATTTCACCTGTTTACATTTATATGCATACACATACTACACTAATGTAAAGTAATATAAATTGTTTAATAATGCACAGTATAGCTCAGCCACTATGTGCAGCTCTTGTGATTACCATGATTACTTCATTAATACTTCTGGAACTGAGAGTTAGAATATGAAAAGAAGTAAGAGAATGGCCATTTAGCTCTACCGGAAAACAATACTTTGTTATGCAAGACTCTGTAGCATCCTACTATTTGAGGGAACAGACCAAACTGGTTAGTTACTTTCCCCGTACTCCTACCTGTGCCCTTCTGGCTCTTAAGTCATCTCTATGCTCTAAAGCAGTGAAAGTATCTGATGTCAGCAGTGACACAACTTGCAAGCCTCCGTGGCATTTGGGCACAACTTCCTGGTATTCAGAGGACGAGAGATGGAGGGAAACTCACCTGGGGCGTGAATAGGTTTATTCACAAGCATGAATGGTTAGGATGATGAGTTACTCTGTGCCGACACCAAGGGCAGGGTCCTGAGTGAAAAATAACCTCATTCATTCTTTAATAAATTTAAGTTTTGTGTGGATTTGTGACACGAGAGCCTTTTAAGTCAGACAAGCTGCCTCCAGTGCCCGTGGCAGAGTTGATGCCCATTTAAAAGAGGGAGAAAGGAGTGTTATGGCTTCAGGTGGGCTGTCAGGTCTGGAGCAGGAGTTCCAGCCATCGGCTGGGTACAGAGATGGGGCCAGTCCCTAGGAAGGTGGTTGCTCATCCAATGTGTGAATCAGCACCCAGGAAAGAAGCCCAGTCCTTTTGGGTGGAGCAGATGTGTAAGGATTTGGGGTGAAGGGAATAGTTTGAAAAGCCTGTGGCTCAAGATCTTCAGACTCTTCTTGTTGAGGGTGAAGCTTCTAGAACATTCTCATCTGGAACAGAGCTGAACCTACAAGTACCTGGGAACAACCTAGGGAGAGTTTGCCCACGGAAGGACTTCAATGGGGCCCTCAAGATGGGAGGACACCAAAGGGATTGTGTGTTTGGGAGCAAAGAAGCACTTACTAGACACCAAAGATGTAATTTGCCTTTTTTGTCTGGAGGTTTGAGTAGGTAATCAATGGATGATAATATAATGGCCACTGTCATTCGTTTTAGACCTGCTATGTGCCAGTCAGTGTGCTAGGCCCTTGAAATACAGTGGACAAGCTGCATGGGATTTCTGACTTTGAAATGCTCTTCAAGATGCTTTTGGGAATATAATTCATGCATACGAGGTGTGTGCTGGGCTGGCCTCAGGGGGCACTCAGTCTGAGCAACTGCACAGGGACCCACACGCTTCAAAGGGTCCTGGACTTGCTTTCGGGTTCTGTCGTCACTATCTTGGAATTCTTAGGAATTGTTGAATGAGACCCATGTTTTCAGTTTGCAGTGGGCTCTGAACGTTATGTAGCCAGTCCTGGGTATATGTCTTTCCACTCTGCCCTGACCTTCCCACCAGTGGCCTTGGACTTGCTGGTGAGAGCTCTGCCTGCTTTCTCTGGGCTTCTCAAAGAGCACACATAAGTCGAATAGTTGGTTCCCTCTCATTCCAGAGCCTCCCATTAGGGCATCCTGAGCTCCCCGTGTTATAGGCTCAGTTGATTGTCTTCCAGGGCAGATAAAGGAGCAGGGAGGGTGATGAGGAGGGTGGGCGCTGGCTTGTTTGTCTAGTACAGTAAGTATCTATCTCTCCCTGGGATAGTTAGCACTCAGGTGGTGAGCAGAGTTGGGGCACTGTTATATTAGAGTTATTTTGGTTCCTTACTGAGCCACAGCTCCTTGAAGATGGGATTCGTGTTGATCCACCATCAAATTCCCAGTGCCTGGCACATAGTAAGTACTGACAAATATTTTTTTCCAATGAACACTTAAGTGACTGTGAAAACCGAGATAGGAAATGATCATGTAAATGATGGGGGTGAAAGGCAAGTTTTGCATTTTTGAGGAGGGGAGCATAGAAGAAACTTCCAAGATTGGAGGTCAGGAGAGCTTTGCACCAGCAGGATCCAGACTTACTGCATGTGAACTTGAATTACAGAGGTACCCAGACACAGCGAGAGACCCAAGCAAACAGCGGTGGGGCAACTGCAAGGATGCGGTGGCCCACGAAATACAGACTCGCACTGGCCCGGTGCCTAGAATTTCTCTAGCTCTCCTGCTTTGGAGAACCCCAAGTGTTTCTCACAACCCTTCAGACACATGCAATCTCTTTGACTCTAAGCATCCATTTGAAGTTGGCTGGCCATGGATGTCATTAAATCCATTCTACAGAATGGGAAACTGAGGCAGATGAAGAGTTGGACTTCTTGTCTTAAGACAACACCACGAGTTAAGGTTGCATTTGGACAGGGTCTTAGATCTCTGGCCTCCTAGGGAGGTTAATTCAACGGAAGGAATATGCTGGTGGCCACTTCTTTTTCTGACTTGTGGCATCTCAGTGGGCCTCTTTGACTGTGCAGAGCCTTCAAGAACATGCACAAGGCAGGGGAGTTAATGTCTCAACAAAGACCTGCAGCGGGCTACCCCTTGCTGCTTTTTGATGACAAGGTGCATCCTTCACCTCCCATCCACCAAGCATTTGGCTTTGAACACGACGAAGCTTGCAGAGGGCTTGGAGATCCCCGAGGGTGGCAGGTGCTAGATATTAACATAACATCAACTTTTGTCAAGCACAATGTTCACTCACGCTGCCGATGCGCAGCTCCCCGAAGTTTCGAAATATGCAAAACTGGCTCACCAGCAACTTTACACCTGGCCGAACCTCCTAATGGCATCTCCCCACCTCGCTCTGCCCAGCGGCAGGCCTCGCGTGCAGCTTGAGAGCTCACACTCTCTTCTGCCCTTCCCTCGCCCCTTCTCCTGTCACCGCCTTCCTCCCAGGCTTTCATGCAGCAAGTCATTTTTCTGGCGCTGTCATTTACTGCTACATCTGAGCGTGGCCGAACTAATGATGCAGCAATTAAGAGTGATTAGGGTTATTGATAATAAAGAGACTTCATAAACTTGATTAAATGCATTCATTAGCGAGCATGTGGTGGGTGTTTGTGTGGAGGGTGGGGTGGAAAGAGAGGTGGGGAAAACAGGAACAAGAGACTCACTCAGTACATGTCCCAGTGTGGCTCTGAAGATGACTAGGAGGGCTGAGATATTTGGCAGGAAGATCAGGAGTCCCCTGGGGCTTGGGCATGGAGGAAATGGCAGCAGAATTGCTGTCCAGAGCTCACCATCCAATTCCAGACTGCGTACAGGAGAGTCAGACCAAGGCAGCAATATGACGAAAGGGAAGAGCCTTGAGAATTACCCAAAATGCCCCAAGTTTGAGATGTGCTTTGGTCTCCGCCTTTCCTGGGAGTGATCAGCAGAGGTTGTTATTAATTAACGTAAGCAAAGCTCTTTCCCCTCCATTCCCTGCCAGCTCTGAGAGTGTAAGGATGGCTGCAGCATTCCTGCTCTTTGATCCGATCTTGTATGCTGAGGATAATAGCCCACATTAATTATAGCCTTCTCTGTCGCTTTCTTTCCGCAAGGCTTTAGAGTGCTGGGGAGACAGAGCATAGGGTCCTTGTCCCCCATGCCATGCCTGGAAACTGGGAAAACCTCACCTCTCATTTCCCGCATAGGATTAGAAAACTTTCCCCAACTCAGACCTCAACTCAGAGCTATGACAACTCAGAGAGGCGTCGAAGTCCACCGTCACCCAACACATGTAGATTCCAGGTGGTGCAAACAAATCTGAGTTTACATAAATCAAAAGGGGGGATTTTAAAAAAATAGAACACTGCTCTTTATTAGAGGAACCTGCAACACACTTCCCAAGCACCCACTTACCCAAGGGTGGTGCATTGCTTGTGGTGTATTCCTGCCCCCAAGCGAGCTCCCTGGAGACCTCCCAGACAAGCAAGCCACTAACTCGGCTCTGGTTACTGGCGTGTATGTCCAAGCAGTCATCCAGAATTTCTCTTAAGTTGGTCAATGATTTTTTAAAATGAATTAAGAGCATCCTTGTCTCCTCATTGGCTTTGCTTAGTCTGAATTAGTGTGATTATGTTGCATTTCTCAAACCACATTCTGGCCCTACCTGGGGGATTCCTTCAGCTGAAGAAGGGTCTGGTCACCCGCTCCATGCGCTGATCTCTGGCCCTTTTGGGTACTGAGGTGTCCCTGGGTGGATTTCAGCATTTGGGAGGCACAGACAGCACTCACTCCCTCCCGTGGCAGAGCCACAGCTGAAATGAAATATTGGAGCTATTTTAAAAGATTTACACAACCATCATGCAACTGATTCTGAGCAGAAAGATTTAACAGGCTGCTCAGGTTTATGAACCCCATCGATTTCACCCTCTACCCACTTCTGTCAGTTGTTCAGTTGGTCAAAGACTCTGTCATCTGGTCCGCAGCATTTATTGAGAAAGCCCTTAGTACAGGCTGCTGTACCTTCGGGTTATGAGAATTGACAATCATGAAGAATCCCTGGATCTTGGGATTGGGTGGTGCTTAAATTTCATCTCAGGCTGCATCCCTTGAACATCATCCCTGTCACATGGTGGCCACTCACTGCCTTTCGGGGAAGCCCATTTTATTGTGGGGGAACTCAAGATTGTCAGGAAGCTATTCTTTAGGCAGAGATGACATCACCAGGACCTTAAAGTTACAACGTGGGATTACTTTGTAGGCCAGACCAAGTAGTGATGGGGTCTTTTTGTCACTTGAGCAACTGAACTCCCTGGGATGGATATTAAAGTGAACCCTGTGTGATATTGAACTCCAGAAAGAGATTCTAGAAAGAGGCTTGCTGAAATCTAGTGATCCTAATTTGCTGCCTTTACATGCATCTCTTGACCACTGTGCAAGGTGCCTTGGAGGATAATTGGCCCTGGCTTTAGAGAAGCTCACGTTCTAGTTGGGGAGACCAGACATGTACTTATGGAGAGTCACTGCAATATTTGGCAATAACATAGTAGCTAGTCAAGGAAATGTAGAGCATTTGGAAAGACAGGCCCGCACTAGCCTTAAACCGCACATACACGCTTTGACCAAGAAGTTCC
>CAUYRT010105920.1:0-15435 GCA_963574885.1 Lepilemur ruficaudatus | reverse complement strand
TTAAAGTAGAGCTGTGATCGCTGATGGGGAGAGAGCCCGGGCAAGCAAAGCCCCCTCCCTCCCACCGCCCGCAGGACCACAGAGGGAAGGTGGAAATGCTTGGATTTAGTACAAGGCACCACTTTTTTCTCCTTTTTTTTTCTCCACCAAGGTAAACATAAAATTAACCATTTTATAAAGGACAATTCAGTGGCATTTAGTACATTCATAATGTTGTGCAACCGCCAGGTCCATCTAGTTGCAAAAAGCACTTTCATCACCCGAAAAGAAGCCCTGTATCCATTAAGTGGTCAGTCCGCATAATCCCTGCCCCCAGCCCCTGGCAACCACGCACTCGCTTTCTGCCAGTTTGGACTGACCTATTCTAGACATTTCACATACACGCAATCAGACAGCATGTGGCCTTTTGCGTCTGTCTTCTTTCACTTAGCGTAGCGTGTCCTAGGTTCATCCACACTGTCGCAGGCATTAGAACTTTATTCCCTCGTATGGCTAAATAATCATCTGTCGTGTGGACGTAGCACATGGGTTTATTCCTCCATCCACTGATGGACATCTGGGCTATTGTGAATTACTGCTTCTAGGAACATTCCTGAGTAAGTACCTGATTCCTTATTTCCAGCTCTTTTGGGCATATGCCTCAAAGCTCCAATTTTAAAGACAAAGAACCAGGCCACGAAAGGCTAAGTGACTTGGCCAGGCTCACTCAGCAAGCTCACGGCTGAGCTGGACTAGAGACTAGGTCACCATGCGCCTGGTGGCCCGGCTCCCACTAAACCGACACCCCGTAAGGGCTGGCCCCGCCCTCCACTCACCCACTCGCCTTCCCCGGCTTGGAAAGCCCTCTCTGGTTTCCCTCCCTCTCCAAATCCTCCACCTGAGATCTTAGCTCCCCCGGCCTTCCGTGACCCACACAAGCCTTCAGTTCTCCTTCCTCCAATTTCCAGCCTTATCGTAATCTAGTCCCAATCCCACACGATGCAGTCTCACATGGCGAGTGTTTTTCGTGGGCATCTCACATTGACTGTAAGATCTTTGAGGACAGGAGCTTAGCGAGTCTTTATGACGGATTAAATATGTGGAATATGTGGGCAGAAGCCTGTGGAGCCAGCTGGGTGACTTGGTCGGGTCTGCTGGCATCCACTCTGCCCGACATGGCCAGTAATGTCATGGTTGCAACACAGGTGACACACTGTACATACACCTTGTCACTCAACAACAGTGAGGGGTGGGCCTCTCTGGTTTCTGTAACTTTCTAACTGGTGCACGCTATCACCTGCTGGTGCCGTGCGTGGCAGGGAAGTCACCATGAATATGAAGAGACGCAACAAGCCTTGTCAATACCATCTTGCCCCATTTGGAGCCATCAAGCATGTGGACAGAGTCCTGGCCAGAGAGTGTGGCCCACAAGGGGAAGGAGCACCCCGCTTCCCCCCTTACAGCAGATAATGACCAGGGAGGGCAACACTGAATAGATCGAAGACCTCGTCTGTCAGGGGGCCTTGCTCAATACCCCAACTCAGTTTACCTGGTTGTAGCATCTCATCTTAAATAGAAATTGCTGCTAAGGCAGTGCTTTAAGGTCTTTAGGAAGATGCCATTAAAATGCATATATTTTTTAAAAAATCTGTTCCAGAGCATTCCATTTCCCAATTAGATTCTCATTAGAACCATCAAAGGAGCGGCTAATTCAAGAAAAGCCAAAAGAGTCAGAGTTTTGAAACATGGGAGAGTGAGAACACGCGACTCCCACTCTTTTTCCATCTACTTTCTCACATTTATAGATTTAGCAAAAAACAGTCTTTCAGCCTGAAAACTTTTGGAAAAAATGATGTTCTACTGTCTTCTGTATCAAATAAAGAAGACATCTGCATTGGTCACACAGAGCCAAACTCTTCTTCCCCAGTATAAAGAAAGAGAATTCTTCAGACCACAAAAATAGGTGAGTTTGTTCAAAATATACGTGCTAAAACATTAATAAAGTTAAAACATATGCTCCCAAGAGGAAATGGAAGGATTCCGAGCAGGAAGCACACCCGTGCATTGATGGCGGGTGCTGATATATTCGGGGAGCTTAATCCCCATTATAAATTTAATATTCGCAAGGGCCCAGCAAGGCGGGCACTATAATCTCTCTTTAATGGTGAAAAAACTGAGACACTAAGGCCTGGGGAGCACAAGTCATGATGCCAACTCCCCAAGTTAGGAATGATGGCCTCAGGCTAGAAACACCAAAGCTCTGCTTTCCCACCACACTTCGAAGGAATTAACAGAAGTCAACAACTTCACAGAGGAATCGCACAGCCGCCCCCAGATCTGCTGTGGCACTGCATGTGGCTGTCTTGCTGCCTTCCCTGTGTCTGGCCCCCTCCACGTGCCTCCTGTCAATCGGGCCCTGGAGAAGCAAAGGCGCCACAACATCTTCACGTGCTGAGCAAGCCCTGCCATTGAAGCGGCCAGGTGCGCACAGGTGCCGTGTACACAAGGCTCCAAGCAGGGGACACCTGTGTGTACCCAATTTCCTACCAGCACCAGCTCATCCACTGAGCATGAGAGGGAGGAAAACTACTAAGCCACTCGTTGGGTAAATAGTCATTGTTTGTCTAAATGCTAAAAAAAAAAAAAAAAAAGCCACCCTTCTGCAGGAGTGAAAAGAAGTATGGAAAGGTGGGGAGAGCAGAGCAAGGAGCAGACAGTTCTGGGTGTGGAGCCCCATTCTCTGCTGTGGGGACAAGTCACTCCCTCTGTAAGTCTTGGTTTTCCCATCTACAGATGGGGTAACAGTCAAACCACGCTATTCTAGAATGTTTTCCCACAATAGCCAAAAGGTGGAAACAACCCGAGTATTATAAATGGGTAAACAAAATGCGATCTATGCACAAAATGCAGTATTATTCGGCCTTAAAAAGGAAGGAAATTCTGCCACCTGCTACAACAAGGCTGAAGCCTGAGAACCTCATGGTAAGTGAAATAAGCCAGTCACAAAAGGGCAAAGACTGGATGACTCCACGTGCGTGAGGCACCCAGAGAAGGAAAATTCACAGAGACAGAAAGGAGAACAGGGGGTGCCAGCAGCTGGGGCGGGGAATGGGGAGTTCGTGTTTAATGGGGACAGCGTTGCAGTTTTACAGGACAGAGTTCTGGAAATGGACGGTGGCGAAGGCTGCACGGCAATGTGAAGGCACTTAACACCACGGAACTGTGCACTTAAAAATGAGTAAGATGGAAAGTTTTATGTCTATTTTACCACAATTAAAATTAATAATGCAAAAAAAAAATAGGAATGTGTTTACCCTAATTCTATTTTTGTTGCTAAGGAGAAAGAAAAACCACCCTGGACCCAACTTCCCCAAGTCCGTTGTTCTCAATCATTAGAATTCACCAGGTGGGTGGGGGAGGCAGGATTAAAGCTATCACGGCCCAAGGTCCACCCAGACAAATCAAATCAGCACCCTGGGGTGAGGCCTGAGCGCAGGCATTTCCGAGAGGTTCTGTGGTGCCAGGGCAGGGCAGCACCCAGCTAGATGGGTGCTGGGCTCAAATCAGCAACTCACAGTCATCAGGCGTAACACGTATTTATCCTGCTGCAAAGCAGCAGGAGACAGTGGGGGTGCCCAGACCCCCCGTGCATTGAGCTAACTTTATTTATTTCAACTCAAGAAACACTTCTTGCCTGCACACAGGACTGGCATCACAGGTATGTGACCCGTGTGGTGGCCTCGGAAGGTCCCGCTCTTGGTTTAATGCTTAGCAGTCACCATCTTGAAATTCCTAACAATTTCCGAACAAGGGGCCCTGCGTTTTCCTTTTGTGCTGGGCCCTGCAAGTGTGTATCTGGTGTGGCCTACAAAAGGCAGATCCTGTTCTAGACCTGGAGAAGACAGCGTTGACTTGAGGCCATAGGCTACAGAATGGCCAGAGCAAGGCAAGGCCAGCCCAGCCCTGCCAGGACCTCCTGGTCCACCACCCCAGGGAGCCAGACAGGAGCTGCCTACAAAGGAGTGGAGAGGAGAAGCCCTGGCCATGGATGGGCATAAACAACTCGTGACTAATAATAAGTAACAAATGCAAGGCACGATGACGCAAAACACGTGTATACATTGGGCTTTAGAATCAGGCAAAGCTGTGCACACAGCAGGCGTCTAAGAGGCTGAGTTCTGAGCTCTGGGCTCGGTCCTGTGCTGACTCTACTTACCAGCATCCATGGACCACCTACCAGCATAAAGTAGCGTGTACTGCTGTTCCCGCAGCTCCCAGTGTAAATAACATGTGGCAGGAACCAAGGATGAGCAACGTCCACCATGTACAGAAGGCAACACGAGTTGTGGCAAGTACTTCCCATCATGGCTCCATGAGTCGGCTATTAATTGACCCATTTTATGGATGAGGACAAGGGAGGATCAGAGAAGCTAAGAAATTTTCTCAATGTGAACTAAAATAAAATCTTAGGTGCTCCCAACTGACTGAATGGATTTCCTCTTGGGCAAGGGGACCCCCAGAAAAACCTTAAAGCTGAATTGTGGGCCAAGAGGAGAAGGGAGGTCACACCTAGCTATGTCTCCTCCGTTTGAGAGTCACTGTTTGTAACAGCAGGATACTAAACCATTAACAGACCTAAGGCCACGCAAGACAAAGCTTAAACACCTGCAGGCCATCAGTTTACTTAACAGATCCCTTGAGTTTCTGATTAACAGACATCTCTTAAGTTAAAACATTCCAAGCCTTTAGACAAAGCTTCATTTCTTTAACTCATTACAGGTCAAAGAATCTTTAAACCTCTCTGTAATCTGTAAAACCCTCCCTCCCTCCGAGATGTCCTGCCCTTTCAGGGCAAACCAATGTACACCTTCCAGGTATTGATTTAAGGTCTTACCTATAATTCCTGTCTTCATGAGCATATAAAACCAAACTGTAACCTGGCTACGGAGGGCACATTCTCTCAGAACCTCTTGGAAACATGTGCTCTGGGCTGTGGATCACACACACTCGGCTCAGAATAGACCTCTTTAAATCATTTTACAGAGTTTGGGCATTTTTCCATTAACACCAAGGTTATGGAGCCAGTCTAAGAGGTGATCGAATGTTGGGTGTCAGGCTTTGAGGTCTGTAACTTTGTCATTCACTGTCAAATACTCTTGGACTGAGCCATAGCAGTTGCCACTTGGCTGAATACCATGGATTTCATAAGGCGGCATGTGATGCGGCTCAAACTGAGCCCCCCCGAGCGCTGTAGGAGGCCAGTGAAACCGCAGATAAATCGAGACGATTCCCCATTCTACAAACCAGCAGACTGGGCAAACAGCTCACTTAAAGAGGGAAATGAAGGAAAAAGAAGAACAAACAAGTGGGAAGCTGGCTAAGAACAATACCGTATGCGCAGGTAGAATTCAAGCACTCGCCTTCTTCCCGCGGCCCAAGCCAGCTTGCTTAGCAAATGAGGTGGCCGGGTCGTTAGAAGCACCTTTTTAAAAAGGTGAGTAGGACAGCTGCACCCCAGATAATGAAGTCAGCAGGGCCGCTGCTATGGCCGCACCACAGACAACGCCGCTTTCCCCAGAGTACATTTTGAGACGGGGTAAACTGGAACTGTGTACTCGCAGGTGACGGGCAATAGACATCTTGTTGTGGAGCTTCTGTATTAAGCTTCCGCACCTGGTAGCTGGGAGGCGATGGCGTGAGCACCAGGCCTGCAGATTGCTTTGTATCCCAGCCGCCCCTGTTTTTTCCCAGTAAACCACCGCTCTCAGCTTTGCCGGCAGCCTCTTCCTCTTTCTGGGTGGAAATCTACTGTCTTCTTAAACTGGTGCATGGAAAATTACACGGTCAGCACCGCACTCGGGGCTAGAGAGGCACACATCCCACGGTGATTTCAAATGATCCAACCTTGCATCATTTAAAAAAAAAAAAAAAAAAAGATCTGTGGGCGAGGAGAGAGGAAGAATCTCGAGGCCCCTAAGCAGATGACTCATTTCAGACAGAAATAACAAAGCCATTTCTGAACAGATGGGTTGACAGGACACTCAGCACATGCTGCTTTTAATTTTTTCTTGCATTCATTCATTGATTCAACAGATATTCCCGCCTGCTTACAGAGCACCGGGCACCGGGGAAGTAGCAGCAAAACACAAAACAAAACCAAAAAATCCCCTTTTCCCCTGGCGCTTCCACTCCATGGGGGTGGGGAGACAGAGAGGAAATTGATAAGAAAGTGTAAGAGTTATGGGGTAAAGAGAGCTGGGAGAAGTGGGGGGGGGGCTGTTAGGGGGAAGGGTGGTCTTAGAGCCAAAGAGAGGGGCATGCACAGGGATCCCTGTGGCGACCTGGGGAAGGGGTCCTTCCAGGCAGAGGGTGTGGCAAAGGGGGGCAGCTTGAGGCTGGTGGGAGGTGAGGTGGGCCCGCCAGGGCCAGTGGCACTCCGCCAGGTATGCCTTTGGGTCTGAGTGGGATGGCAGCCCCTGCTCAGTGCAGTGGAAACACATGACCGGGCTTTTTGCCAGGCACACCCTGAGGTTGGGGCAGGGAGCAGGGAGAAGAACGTGGCTGTAACCTGGGTGCAGGACGACGGAGCAGGACACAGTGGGATGTGCAGCAGAGGCCAGGTCCTAGCCACGTGCTGACGGGGATGTTATTGACAGAGAGGCTCTACGATCCCTCCAGATGCAAACCCCAACATCAGCCCACGAATGGACGTTCCCTACCCCAGGGGTCTCCTCACAAAGTGTCCCCGGGACAGCCTGCGGGTGGCAGAGGTCCCTATCTGTCCTCAACCAGTGCAGACAGGCACTGGGAGCTGTGGCAATGTCACTCCGCAGTCCCAGATTAGGTTGTTGTCTCTGTCTGCCAACAGGAAGGGACACTCAGGGTGGAGGATCCAAAGAGCTGATACAGGAGCCGTGGACTGGCGTCTGGCCCTTCGTGGGAGCCTGTCCCGTGTGCACACACCGGTCCTGTCTCTGGCCAAGCGCCCGGGCTGCCAGGTCGGAGAACAACGTGCAGAGCCACGGTGCGTCACTGACTCTTGTTTGCGCCTGAGTCTGGTTTTCAGATCAGGATCAAGAAGGCGTAAACAGTAAGTCCCAGGTCTTGGGGGAATTATTCGCAGTGCTCATTGCAATGAAAATAGAAGTTAAAACAGTTCGACGTGGAGAAAAGCTTTCCTCCCTCACCCCCAAACTGCAAGGCATGAGGTACTGATGTCGTCTGAACGGGCGCTGTATTGGGCATCTGACATGAAGAAGAATTGAAGTCCAAACCCCTAATGCAAACCATCCACAGCGAACGCCCTGACAGCTGCTATCTGGACTGGCCTAGGCAACGATTAACCTGGGTTCGCACCTGCGCTCTGAGCCGTTTTCCACCGGACAGAACACAGTTCTGCGTTATGTTTTTCTGCACTGAAGTTACTTCGTGTGTGACTCACATTAAGATGAGTGTGAGAAGGCTTCTTGGTAAAACCTTGGGAGGCTTCGAGTGGGGCGTGTTCAGCAGTAGTTGCCCCGAGCAAGGAAGCTGGAGTGGGTTGCATGGTGGCCCCTCAAAAGATATGTCCACATCCTACCCTCAGACTCTGTCATTGTGACCTTTCTGGGAAAAAGAGCCTTTACAGATGTACTTAAAAGTTCGAGATCGCAAGATGAGGTCATCCTGGATTACACATATGGAGGCTAGATCCAATGACGAGTGTCCTTGTGAGAGACAGGAGGGAAGACACAGGCGCAGAGGGCAAGGCCACATGCAGGCAGAGAACGGGGTGATGCCCAGGACTGCCTGGAGCTGCTGACGCTGGGAGAGGCAGGACAATCTGTCCCTAGAGCCTGCGGGGTGAGCGTGGCCCTGCCGATACCGCGGTCTCACACTTGCAGCCTCCCGAACTGTGAGAGAATACAGTTCTGTCGTCTGTAGTGCCTTGTCGCAGCAGCCCAGGGCGGTAGGTACGGCCTCCCCAAGGAAACCCAGCCCTTCTGATGGCTCAATTCCAGACTGCAGGACCCTGAGCACGCGGCTTCTGCCACAGAACTGCGAGATGATAAGTGGGTCCTGTTCTGAGCCACTAACATTGTGGTCATTTGTTACCACAGCAACAGGGTACTAGGACAGTAGGGATGTCACACGAGTGACCCGTAGGGCGTGTGGTCCACCCAGACAGTCAGGGAAGGCCTTGAGCTGTGGCTCGAGGCTGAGAGTGAGTCACTGGGTCATGGAAAAAGGCCCGGGGGGCACAGAGAAGGCTCAGAGACCACTGTGGCCTGGAGCACAGGGAGAGTGGCCTTAGTTGTCACAGTCGCAGCTCTAGGGGAGGGGACACCATCTGGGATCCTAAAGCTCAGAGAACAGAAAACCCAAAGGTGTGGCCGGAGATGGTGGCTTCCACGGAAGCTGGAGGCAGCTGTTCCCTGAGACGATGACCGTAGCAGCCTGGAGGCCCCGAGACTGACATCTCCTTAAGTCACCCAACAGTTCTGGGGAAACAAAGTCAACCTCAGGTGAACGGCACTTTCCTGCGGGGTCCTGCCTTCCTGGACAATTTCCTGGAGCCCCCAAGGCCTGATACCGGCCTCCGAATTTCTCAGCGATGACAACAGCAAATCCCTCAAGAAAACCATGTTACCCTGGTTTCTTCCCGAAGGAAATTCTGGTCTGTCTAAAACATGCTAGTCAAACTCTGGTGACATTAACCAAACTGGCAGCTCTCAAGATACCCTGGGTGGCCAGCTGGAGTCGCATGTGTGTTATGCACCAATAATCACGGCGAACCCACAGCACGCGGGTGATGCATAGAAGAGCCAGGAGAGGCTGCGCCTGGAGCCCAGGTCCATGGACCACGGAGGGACACTGCCTGTCACTCGGTCAGTGAGGACAGCCCGACCTGGAGAATGCCAAACACCAATGGATTTTGCACACAGAGTCTCCTTTCTCAACTGAAGAGCGGACTATCTAAGGAAAACATCAACTGAAAGCAAAAAAGATAAATCGTGAAGATGTCAGTGTTTAACAGGAATCTTGACTCTTTCTCCATCAGTCTGAAATGTACCCAGGCAGGTCATGTAAATATTCTGAATATGTCTTTTCAACAGCTACCTATGTTCAAATAAGATCTTTCTATGAAACTCAACAGCTCATAAATGACAAATTCCTCATTGCACCTTTCCAGCGACACGGAACAAGACTTCTTTGGTGAAAGTTAAATTCAACTATTACCAGTGTTACTCTGTCCCAAAGAGCAGGTCAGGGCTAAGCTGACGTCTCCTCCTGTCGTGACAATGCAGAACTTTCCCATCGTCTGGGGCCTCCCTCTTCTCACTTTATTTCGAGCTTATCACACGCGGAAAGCAGGTCAGAGCTCGCTAAAAACACAACACCCGAAACTCCAAGGCCTCGCACATGTCCGCCTACTGTGTACAACTAGGAGTGACCTTTTCAGTAAGGACCAGCAACTGATCTCGCCAGCCAAAGACAGTGAACTTGTGTGTGATTACCAGGAGGCTCATCTAACACAGGCCTACTTTATAGTTACATTGTGTTTGTCCAGAGAAAAATCACAATAAATCACACAGCGGTGTGTGACTGGCCTAGTTCTCTGACCCTCTGGCTGGGGACCCTCCGCTGGAGTTATTCCAGGCAGGGGTGCCAACCCCACCGCCATCTTCCCTCCGCACCTGCCACTGACCAACATATGCACGTGTGAGAAGCATATGGGCCCTGAGAAACCCCTTGATCTTTTTGGTGTTTCTTGGTGACTTAAGTTATGTTTTCTCCCTTTTCTCCACCTTTATTAGTTGCCTACAAACAACTAAAAATTTATTATCTTACAATTCTGCAGGGCAGAAGCTTGAAAATCAGTCTCACTGGCCTAAAATCAAGGTGCCGGCAGGGCTGGTTCCTTCTGTAGGGGGGAACTCGTCTCTTTGCCTTCCCAGCTTCCAGAGGCTGCCACGTTCCTTGGTTCGTGGTCCCTTCCTCCATCTGCGAAGGTGGCAGCAAAGCCCGAGGCCCCTCCAACCTCTCTCTCTGCTTCTGATGTCGCATCCCTTTTTCTGACTCGGACTCTCCTGATTCCTTCTCATGGAATTCCTTGTGGTCACACTGGGCCCACTAGGAGCATCTCCCCTTATCAAGGTCCTTAACATAATCACGCCTGCAAAGTCCCTTCCACCACATCAGGTGGCACATTTGCAGCTTCTAGGGCCGGGACGTGGACATTTTAGGGAGCCATTACTCTACTTCCCTCCGCCCTCTGCATTTTGGCCAGCACGAAGCTGCGACGTCTCACAGGAGGAGTCTCTGTCCCCACTGCTGGCTGGAAGCCCAGCCAGGACACGCAGGTCAAGAGGGCGGAAGCGGCTGTGGTCCTCTGGCCTGGCATGCTCTAGTGATGGCATTTATGACCCAGCTCTCCAGAAAAACCCCGCCTTCCCTGCAAGTGCCCTTTCTCCTGCCTGGCTCTGTGTCCAGATCTGGTGTTTGGGAAATCTGGTCGCCAGGACCCAAACAACAATCTGCCACCCTGTGCTGTGGGTGTCATCCCAGTGTACAAACACCCACTGAGAAGCTCTTGGGTGTCTGCAGATGCCACCAGCCACATGGATCTGTACACAGCCACTGCACGTCCAGCAGCGCCCAGCCAAGCAGCCCAAATCCATCACTCTGTGCCCTGGCTCCTGGTCCAAGCTGCCATGCTCTCCCGGGGACAACTGCAGCAGCCGCCTGAGCAGTCTTCCTGCTCTCCTGCCCACGTGGGCTTCCCAAGAGCCACGTCCAGTCACGTCCTTCCTGGCTCGAGCCCTCCAGTGGCCTCCCATCCCACGCAGAGCTACATTCGAAAGGCCCAAGTGGCCTCCAAGTCCTCACGATACGGCCCGAGCCCCTCCCCAGCCCCACCTCACTCCCTGCCCCTCATTCATCCTTTCCGCCCTGACGTCCTCCCTTCTGCGACTCACGTGGCTCCCTCCTGCTCCGGCCCCGCGGTTCCCTCTGCGCTGCATCCACCCCCACGACCCGCCCTCTGGCTGTGGCAGCGCGTTGACTTTCCTCACCAGCCGTCCCAGCCTCCTCCAAGGCAACTTCCTACCGCAGAGGCTGGGTGTCGTGTCCCCAGTTTTCATATGTTGACACCCAAACCCCAAGTACCTTAGAATGCAGCCTTATTTGGACATAAGGTCACGGCTGATGTAATTAGTTTAGATGAAGTTACTGGGGTTGACTCTAGTCCGACATGCCTGGCGTCCTTATAAAAAGGGGAAGTTTGGACACAGACACGCACACGGGAAGAATGCCACGTGAAGGTGAGGGCAGGAATCTAAGTGATGCCTCTGCGAGCCAAGGAGCACCAGAGACAGCCAGCAACGCGGCAGAAGCTGGAGGACAGGCCTGGGACACATTCTCCTTTGCAGCCTCAGAGGGCACCAACCCTGCTGAAGCCTTGATCTTGGCCTCCAGGACTGTGGGTTTAAGCCGCCCAGTGTTTGGCACTTCTGTGGCAGCCCTAGGAAACTGACATACTGGGAAAGCTACGGTCCTATTTCCCCGACCCCTTGCCACTAGGACTGGGAGAGTGGGGCCCGCCGACTCAATGCCTTGCGTGAGGTTTAGAGGGTGGAGGTGAGCGAGGTAGGCGGCTGTCTTGCTGCTACCTGGGCGTTACTCCCGGGCAGCCCAGCCACGGCAGCTCGAGGGTCCCTGCAGCAGTGTCCAGAGACGTCACTTTGTGAGTGTCCAGAGGCAGTGCCGGTGGCAGCAGCAGGCCACTTCCAGGCCCCTGGATGCAGCCTGTGACATGTGGCTGTGGCTGCCACCCCAACTGCAATTCCTGAACGTTTCCAACAATGGCAGTGAGCGCAGCTCCTGGCAGGCCACCGTGCTGTGGTTTTGTCACTGGGACAAACCTGACAAGGTGGATTAAAAAACACTTTAATGGGTTTTTTACTTCTCTTCTTTCTTTGTTTTAACAATTTTACTTCAGTATTTGTCATCTAGAAGCACAGCTGCTCAAGGACACCAGGTGGCCTAAATCCTACAAACAGCCACGTGACCGGCTGCCGGATGCCAGAGGTCCAGACCCACGCAAAGCTGGTGCAGACCAGCACAGGCGACCTCCAGTTTCCTTTGACTCATTAATATATCATTATAAGGCCAAAAACAGCTCCCTCGCATGAGAGACACCGCCACTGTGCATACCTGCGACGTGTGAAGAGTGTGCACGTGAACGCCGCCCCGTGCATACCCGCGATATGTGAAGAAACGTACACGTGAACACCGTCCTGCGCAAGCCGGCTCCACTCCTTCATGTCGCACTAACTCTTTAAAACAGCAACATGCCCCTTTGCTCGGGGAGAAGGGGCTTAAAGCACAATCTCTCTGTTCTCCACTCTCTGGCCAAAGGACTGAAAACCGGAATGCCTTCCCGGTTGGATGTTCTTTCTTTGCAGCAGATAGAAAGTAGGGACGGAGCAGAGCTGTCGGGTAACAGTTTGGGAGCCATTCTAGAGGCCCGGCCCTGAGGAGGATGCTGAAAGCCCTACACGAAATCCTGTTCGCTCAGCGCAGCCAGGAGGCTGCCCTTCCTGCCGCCCACCGCTGGCTGGCTAGTCACATTAAGAGTTAGACACGACCTTCCTCGAAGACCCCGTCGACCACGCCACCCTCGCCCTAGCTGTGCTGTGTTTTCACCCCGCTCGCGGATTTAAGTGAGCTACACCTGCTTCCCTGTGAGCCCACTGCCTGAACTGGGACCTCCGTGGGAACACCGATCTGGTCACCCCGTGCCCTTCCCCCTAGAACAGGGCTCGGTGCACAGTGGGAGCCTTTTGGACATTTGTAGAAGAAAGAGAGAAAAGGAATCTACGTTCGGCTTCCCCTTTCAGAAGCTTCCAAAGGCATTTTTCGAACACTTAAAATACGTGAAATAAGGGCTGCCTGGGGTAAACGTTGAAAGAATGACGATGAAGACAACTCTGCCGTTGCTGACCTTCCTCCTCCGCTCTGAAATATTATGCTTTGAAGTTTCAGATAAGGAACGTACAGTTCCGGAACAGTGCGGTAGATTACTTTAAAAAAAAAGTCATTGGCGTAAGGAGGTTCTGTAAGGAAGGGTCCCACAGGACAAGGTAGAAACTAGACATCTGTGCCTGTCACCAAGCTCCTGGCCGTGGTCACCACGGACCACCTGAAAGCCCCTCACTCGACCACGCTCCTCCTCACGGCAGCCCTATGCGTCTGGCAAAGTGGGGGCTTCGCTTGGAATATTATGTTTCTATTAAAAACATGATTTTGGCTTTCTAAGGGATGCTCTGGGCTGCCCCAAACCAGGGTTGGCAAACGACGGCCCACCTGTTCTTGCCAAATGAAGTTGTGCTGGGATTCAGCCGGGTCCGTTTGTCTGCACATCGTCTACAGCTGCTTTCCAGGTTTGAATCTTTCATGGGTCACAAATCCTAAAATATTACCCTCCGTCCCCAGCCCCTTAAGAAAACGTCAGCTCCTGCTCTAAACACACCCACCGGCCCAGTGGCCTCTGGCTCTGCCCACAGCCTTGCTGTGGCCTTTGTGCATGGGTTAGGGACTGACCAAGCCCTCGGGAGGCCCCTGACCCCTCCTTCCTGGGGCGTGGGAGCCCGGGATTCCCAGCCCGTGTGGCCAAGAAGCAAGCGCAGCCGGAGTGACTGTGCTGGCGCCAGGCTGAGGGGATGAGACGCCCCCGGGGCGTCTCCCATCTCGCTCTTCTCCCCGTGGACTGCAGCCAGGGCCCCTGCGTGGTAGAGGGCGGGATCCCCACCCTGCTGACCCAGGATGGGCGCGCAGTGAGCAAGAAGTCAGCTTTTGCACATCATGCCATGAGACCTCAGAGCTATTGTTGCAGCAACACAAGCCCAGCCTGTGCTGAGGGGTACGGTGGTCTTTTGTGGAAATAATTTGCATTTCTCAAAGGTTAAATGAAAGGGCGCACTGGCCCCAACTCTCAGATGAACATTTTTTAATTTAACTAGAGAAAAGGACACAGCTAAGATCAACCGTCCTTTTCTTCAGCAAAGACGGCAATTCATTATGCCTCTGAGCATGTTGAAGAGTCCCCGAGACTCTGGCACCTATTCCTGCTACTACTGATGATGGTGACGATGACGGGGACAGCAAGAACGGGGAGAACACTGTCCACGTGCAGGTGCTGTGGCGACTGCTCTCCAAGCATTCTCTTATTTAATCTGAACAACACCCTGTGAGGCAGGGAGAGTTCTGATCCCCATTTTAAGAAGGAGGAACCTGAGGTTAAGGAGAGTAAGTGACTGGTTCAAGGTCACCCACAGCTATCGGGTGATACACCTTGGATATAAATCCGGGCTCCTTCTGTGGGATATGGAGGGAAGTCAGATAACACGGACGTAACGGACTCTGATTGACAGCACGTCCTTGGGAAGGGAACAGGTAGAGAGACACAGGGCAGCCGTCTGGGGTGTCAGGGGAGAAGGGGTGGCCACCTCCAGCTATCCAGCCAAGGAGGTCTGGGGACATGCAAGCCCCTGCCTTTATTTCCATTAGCAACCTCAAAGCCACCCCTTGAGATGATGAGGATAATAATATTTAAATGTGGATAAAAGCTTCTAGCTGATTTTATTAACCTGAAACGTAACATCTAAGTAAGAATTTGCAACGTGATTTGCAAACTTAACTGTTTCTCCCAACCAGATCATGTCCCCAAGTCTGTCCTTTAGGGAAATTCCAGAACCTACCCTCTTGTCCAGCTCCCTGCCCACCTACAGCCCAGCCCACCTGTGACCACACCTGATTTGCAACCCAGGTGTGGGGTCAGGGCAGGGCTGAGGGGCTTCATCTCCCCCCACCCCTCATAACAAGGCACTCCGTGCTCTGCCTATTTTCCCGGGTAGAAATAGCCTCTCAGGGATTTGACTTCATGAAAACCACCTTTCCCATGGCACGCAACCATGTCTCATGTTTCAGTGGCTTTGGTTTGCCTTTGAAAATTTGGTGGGAAGTTTCATGACTTTTATTAAATTAGTAAATTTAATTACTTAAGTTAAATGATTACATCCTGTTACCTGATCGGGACCTCTATAGAAATCGTCACCCTGGGAGAAGGGACAAAGTCACCTAAGACGCCTTCCCACGAGGATTGTGATGGCAGTGCCCTGAGATGGCGCAACAGGAACCCAGACAGATTCGAGAACTGCGTTTCAGCCTGGCTGTGGGTGCTTGCAGGGCTATAGGTGTTAGCATCCTAGTTTGTGTTTTGTGATTATCAAATTATCTTCCCAATCCTGGATGGATTGGGATACCCTTAAGCCCCCAAGGTTGTGAAGCCACATGGAGGTGGTTTCAGGTACAGAGCAGAGGATATTCAGGATGTACTGAGTTGTCTGAGATCTGCAGGCCCTGGGAAGGTCACAGCTGCAGGGAGAAAGCCCCTGTCTCTGTGGTTCTCAATCA
>CAUYRT010105917.1:0-14068 GCA_963574885.1 Lepilemur ruficaudatus | reverse complement strand
AGAGTACATACACAGTGCTCCAACTGTATCTACGTACAACCAACACTCCATTTTAAGTGTACCTTGCCCTCCCTACCCAGCTGTTTTCCTTATGGGTTTTTTTGTTTATTTGTTTTTTACATAGAACTATAGCTTACAACTCAAGTTTCTTTAATAGTACAGTCTGTCTTTTCATAATACTTACAAACACCAGATGGCCCTGAGTATGTATGTCCAGCCTGGCTTTTGAGGATAATGTTAAAGCTCCATCATTATATAAATAAGCAAACAAGTGGGTAAGTAAATAACGTGAAATGCTAGAAATACAGAAAATGGTACACATATCCTACAAAATAATTATTTGACATTTCTCTTGTTTCCTTATAGACAGATTTCCTTGTAGCCTTACCTGTGAACTCTGTAGGTTTTTTTGCTCTCTCATAAGCTTACCCCAAAGACTTTTTTCTAATGTCTCTCTGGAGAAAAAATGGATCCTTTCCTTATAATTGAGATATTGAGCATTTTCTTAATTATCTGCTCTTCTAATTACCTCTTATTGCAACCTGAGATCACTATTATTTTTCCTTCTTCTCTCAATAAGGAAGACTGGTTTTATTTGCATGACTTTTAGCTACTAACAAAGAAAGGTAATATCAAAGGGTGGTGTGTGTGGCAGGGTAAGAGATGGAGGGGAGAAAGGAGTAGAAGGAATGAAGGAATGAGGCATTAGCTACTCTGCTACCTTACAAATACTTTGGACTTATCATCCTTTATTTAGACCCACCATCTCACCTCTTCCTCCTCACGTCCTTCCCTGTCCACACCTACGCTTTTCCCTAACTTATCGTAGCAGTCAGGCTGAAACCTGTACAGTTATGATTTTAGCTCAGATTATAAATTAGATGATTTAGAAACCTAGGTTTTAAGTTAGATGACTATTGTTAGAGACAAGTAGTCATCTAATTTTCCCTACTGTCCTCCTGAACCCAGAATCAGTTGAATGTTCCCTCCTTCCCACTCTTGCCAAGATCCTCTACAAGTCACCTCTGGGTCAGCCTCAGAAATACGAAAGGATATCCAGTAGTAGGTTGGTTCTGGAACCCCTAGGATTCTGATTCAGGATTGGACTATTAATCTTTCGCTAAAGGCAGTATTTTCTTGTGATAAATCTTGTGATTTATACAAACTTCTGTCACTGAAGGTTATATAAATCATGCTCAGGATGGTGGTTCTTACACTTGTTTGGATGATGTGACATCCAGAAGTCAGTGTCCTCTGTGGAAAACCATGAATGTCAGTTATATTTTCCCACCAAACAAGAAACAACTTTACCAACAGAAAAGTATGCTTGTGTTATAGATAGCAACATAAAATATTGTGAGAATGCAAATGTATGAGCCAAATAGCCTGCTGAATTACTGGTCTGCTTTACATTTTATTGTTAGAAAGCATTTTCTATTTGTTTTGTTATCTTTTAGGCCACATTAGCAGAGAGGAAAAAAGGTATGTTCTTAAGATTTTTTTCCTTTCTGTCAATTGGGTAAAGTTATTATTTTACTATTTTAAGGTAGGAACTCACAAAGATAGCTTGAGACGAGGCTTCCATGAGCCAGATGTTTCCTCCTTGGGCACAATGCTTACAGTGACAGTAGCCATCTCCAGGTAATACCTTAGGCTATGGAGTTAAGGCTCCAGTGTGGCTGATGAGATTAGTAGGGATGAAGCTCACAGTTGATTCAGTATTCCTACGTCTATAAACACTTCCTTGTTGATGCTGTTTACTGAACAGCAGTTCGTTATGCTCTTCTATAAGAAGCAATCAGCTTTAGCTGTAGCAAAATCACGATATTCTAACACTTTTGTGTAAATGAGTACCTTTCAGTTCTACTGTTAACTATTACTTGGCTAACTTTAATCTTACTTACATAGCTTCTAGGTATTTAAAAGTAATGCTAGCACTGGTTTAGTTGTCCTTACCAAATACCTCTAGCTTTTCAGAGGATTAGAAGTATCTCTGTTTATAATCCAAAAGAACTTAAATTCCTGGCTGGGCAGCGGTGGCTCTCACACCTGTAATCCTAGCACTCTGGGAGGCCCAGGAGGATCCCTCAAGGTCAGGAGTTCGAAACCAACCTGAGCAAGACCCCCGTCTCTACTAAAAATAGAAATAAATTACTTGGCCAGCTAAAAATATATAGAAAAAATTAGCCGGGCATGGTGGCGCATGCCTGTAGTCCAGCTACTCGGGAGGCTGAGGCAGAAGGATTGCTTGAGCCCAGGAGTTTGAGGTTGCTGTGAACTAGGATGATGCCACAGCACTCTAGCCCAGGCAACAGAGTGAGACTCTGTCTCAAAACAAAAACAAAAAAAACCAAAAAAATCAAAACTTTAAAAATTCCTAAGTACTTCAAGGACACTTTCCTTCCGTAACTTTTAAGGGATCCTTGACTTATTCTTTCTTTCCCCTCTTTTGCCAAGATAAGCATTCCATTCAGAAAACATTTATTACATGCCAGACCTTGGAAGTAGAGATGGATTAGATATGGTTCCTGCCTTTAATGAACACCCAAGCTAGTAGGGAAGCAAGAGTCCCAATGGATACAGCCTTCCTCTTTCCTGCTGACAACACCTCATAGCCTCACCTACAAACTTCGTCTTGGAGTGACTTTGCTTTTAACAAACTCCAAAATGTTCTCTTTCCTTATTCTATTCTTATTCTATTCCTTATTCTTATTATATTCCTTATTGTACTCTTTCTTTCTTAATTAATATGTAGTACTTATGTAGTATATAAATTCTTTTCTAAGAAGGCTCCCAGAAAAATAACATTTACTCTAGCCCTCCCTGTGTTTCTGAAAGGGGCTGAATGTTTTCCTACCTAAACTTAATTATTTTAGCATGAGACATAAATCTTTAAATTCAGTTTTACACAGGACATTTTTAAATACTGATTTTCTCAAAAATTCCATTACTCTCTCAGATCCTATTGTTCTGATATGTACTTGAAGGGTGGAACTCTATGGGCTTTGTAACCGTCAGTGAGAGCTGGGACTCTATAATTTGAAGAACCTGACAACAAGTGCTAATTAAGTGTTCAGAAGCATTCCAATACCTTAGAATCAAGATCAAGTAGTTATACAAACCTATTTTTTATTGGTAACAATGATAAATCAAGACAGCCTCAACCAGGCGTGGTGGCTCACGTCTGTAATCCTAGCACTTTGGGAGGCCAAGGCGGTGGATCACTCAAGGTCGGGAGTTCAAGACCAGCCTGATTAAGAGTGAGACCCTGTCTCTACTGAAAAAAAAATAGAAAGAAATTATCTGGACAACTAAAAATATACATATAGAAAAAATTTGCCGGGCATGGTGGTGCATGCCCGTAGTCCCAGCTACTCGGGAGGCTGAGGCAGGAGGCTCTCTTGAGCCCAGGAGTTTGAGGTTGCTGTGAGCTAGGCTGATGCCACGGCACTCTAGCCCAGGCAACAGAGTAAGACTCTGTCTCAAAAAAAAAAAAGAAGATTTAGGTGCATATAGAGTGTTTATATTTTCCTTGGGTCAGCAATCATTAAATGTTCTGACTTTATGATTTATTTTTAATTAAATTAGACTTAGCATCAGTTACATTAAAATTACTAACCACCTATAACAAGTAGCCTGACACTGATGTGGAATTAATCATTGCCACCAATGGTAGCCATATGACTAGGCCTGATTGGCCTTCTGGTTAATAATTAAGTAAAACTTTAAAACTGTTAGTTGGCACATACTTGAAGCAGTAGGGCCATATACTATTGGATACATGAGGTACTAGCATTTTCTTCTTTAAAAGACCTGTAATTCTTTCCAACATGTCTGTGGTATAGATAGGGGCAGATATTATTATGCTTTGCAGACACACTGAATAATTTAGACTTGTTGGATTGAAGTCATTTATAACAAATTTATTGAATACAGTACTATGTCATTTTATATAAGGGACTTGAGCATTCCAGGATTGTATCTGTGGGGAGTGAGGTGTCCTGGAACCAGTCCCCCGACGATATAGAAGGCCAGCTGTATTTACTATGCTCTCATCTGTAAGACTCACATCTTTTCTCCAATTCTGTGAGGCTATTCTTTGTTCTTTCCCAGGTGGGAGCTTGCAAGGTGCTATAGCTGAAAATGCCAAGTCCGGTAATCATTTCCAAGAGCCAAAACTCAAGGATATACTTCTACAGATTTCCCTCGGACTTAAGTATATCCACAATGCTGGCATGGTGCACATGGACATCAAACCCAGTCAGTATGATTCCCTTCAGCTCTTCTTGCCATATTTTGTTGTTTCCATACCATCATTAAAATCTGTGCCTGTGTGTATATCAAGTGTTAAAGATAGTATTTGCTAGCAGAATCCCTTTCTTTCATTTGTTTCTCCTAAAAAATTGAGTTAAACAGCTTTAACCATTTCCCCCTTGGGCCCAATAGACAGAGAGGGAAAAAAATCTTGCCTATATAGTGAGGACAAAAAATAAAATTAGGTATTTAATTTACCACATAGGTAAGTGATAGCATGTTGGCTACATCCTAATTGTTTTCCTACTAGTTCTATACTCTAATTCAGCATTGATTAAAGTAAGCAAAAATGAATGGCTTTATCAATCACTGGTGTGAAACCCAAGGAAAAATTCTCATTATTATGTGGTATTTGTTTATTTTGAGACAACAGTATCTTGCCACCAGCTTCTCCAGAGGATGGGGAACATATGAGGTCAGTTTAACTTAAATAGGTGTTAGCAATCACTGGCTGCTCAGAAGTGATGTGAGAGATTTCACAGATAAAAAGAAACCTTAGTGGTCTTGCTATGTCCACACAGAAGACGAAAGGAGGGAAGTTGAATGTCAAATATAGAAAAGAATCTTCGAGGTGAAAAAACTTAGGAATCATTATTTACTGCTATTCTGTATTTTTTTAGGTAACATCTTCATTTGCCACAGGATGCAAGGTGACTCCCCTGGCATCTTAGAAGAAGCTGAAAATGAAGCTGATTGGTTTCTCTCTGCCAATGTGATATACAAAATTGGTGAGCTTGCCTTATACCCCTATCAGTATATTATTATCTTATAAAACTTACAATAATGACTCATTTATTTCAGTTTTAAGAAAGACATGTTTTTTAAAATTTTTTAATTACTCTTTTTGTTTCCTCCTCTACTTTGAGGAAATAAAGACATGCTTTTAAAGAGCTCTATTTCTTTTTTCTCTTTTTTTCTTATCTTTCTTTAGGTGACCTGGGTCATGTGACATCAATAAGCAAACCCAAAGTAGAAGAAGGAGACAGTCGCTTCCTGGCTAATGAGATTTTGCAAGAGGTACAGATTAGGGAAACGGAGGGTGTCCTATAACTCACTGAACCTTTTGGCTTTCAAATGAAGGCTCACAGTGCAAAAAATGAGAAGTGTGTATTTACATAATAACTTAAACTTATCTTTCCACATTCAGAATAGAGACCAAAGACAAACTCTTCCAAAAAATGCATGAGGAAAGCTGGCTCAATAAAGGATAAATGAATCAATATTTACACTGTTCTTTCTAAAGGTCCTTTACTGTTTCTAATATTTCTTAGAATTCCTAACCTCATGGATTAACTACTAACCCTTTTTCTCAAGTCCATATTGGTCTAACACATATTTATCATGCTATCATCCTTCAGATAGCACTACCAGCTCTGGTCATTGAAATAACTGTTAGTCATTGCCCATTTTCTACAATGTCTGCTGAGTTAGATCTAGGAAGGATATAACTTCCTCCTAGATGATAATCAGGAAAAAAAAACGAGTCTTTCCTTACCGTGATCAGCCGATCTATGCACCAAGCATTTTTGAGCCTGACAGAGCAAAATGGCACTAAGATTCTGACTTAGACTCTTCAGGGCACAGCAATGTTGATCAGGTGATTTGTGTTCTGTTTATCTTCTCTAGAAATAAGTCACTAACTGCAGTGAATGTAACTTTGCCCAAAGTGTCTGTTTAGAGCTTACATGCAGTTAAATGAATTTCTCCTATCTGTTGTAGTTTAGTCTACACTCATTCTGCTTGGCATACTAACTGGCCTTCCTGTCTTCTCTTTTGAAGGATTATCAGCACCTTCCCAAAGCAGACATATTTGCCTTGGGATTAACAATCGCGGTGGCTGCAGGAGCTGAGTCGTTACCTGCCAATGGTGATGCATGGCACCATATCCGAGAGGGTAATTTTCCCGACATTCCTCAGGAACTCTCAAAAGACTTCTACAGTCTGCTCAAGGTGATATCTCTTATGAAATAAAGAAAAGATGAAATGTCTATTTTTTAAAATGTGTGATGTCAAGTAGTTGGGGAAAGGAAAATGGAGATGTCGGTAGTGTCGTTCACAGAAAGAAAAAGGAACTGTTACTAGAAAGCACAGAAAAGATACAGAACAGATTGAAAATAACTCAAGGAAACTTAGAAAATATCATACACCTTTCACATCATAGTTCAAAAATCTTGTTACAAACAATTTTTTATTTGCCTTTCATTACAACCCTGTAAATGGGCAGGTAGTATCTTATTCTGCAGTTGAGGAAACCAAGGCTCAGGGCAGCTCTTTGACTCCTGTATTCCCAGTTGTTACTTAGTTAACTCCAAAATCAAAACTGATCTTTTTGCTCTACTTCAGGGTTTTAACTATTGTTAATGGTAACAGTGATGATATTACTAAAAGAATGAATTTCTATTGTATATAAGAAGGTATAAGTTACTTTATTGATAATTGACAATACCAACAATTATTTGAACTATCAGAAAAAAGGCATAATGCCAATTCTGGGAAGGGTGGGGGGAAAAAGAAAAAAAGATAAAGAAAAAAACTGTTTTATTTGTACTTAATGATATCTGAATATGTATGGGGACTAGAAAAGGATAATATTATGTTGAAACAAAGATATGAAAAGCTTACCCTGTCCAGCTTATAATTATACCAAGAAAATAAAATGTATGTATGACTTCATGGCTTAGGGAACAGGATTGGTTAGGATCCCTAAAATAGCCTTAGATATATCTACTCACTTAGAGATTAGATTTGAGTTTCATGGTTTACCTAGAAACTTCAAATATAGTTACAAAACTGTCCTTCTTCCTGACTACTTTTCTTTCTTGAAAAGAGGCAAACCCTTCCTCATAGTGATCTTTTTTCATTGTCTAATCATCTATTTCTATATGTAAACTGCTCTTAGATTTCACTGACACTTATTGAGTACACAAATGCTGGCCTTGTGCTAGGCAATACATATATTAAGTCACTTAATTCTAACCATAGTCCCAGAAGGTGCATATCATTATCTCAAATTTCAGGAAAGGGAAAGTGAGCTTCTGCAAAGTTCACAAAGTAAATGGTGGAGCAGAAGGTTCAGTGTTTTCTTCATTTTATGACATTGTTAATTGTATAAAATTAGGTATTTTCTATTATAGTCAAATCATCTTAGGTTACAGATACATCCTCTACCTTGAAATAAATGCTTTAGGAATACTGTCATGGTGAATTATTATGTGAAAAAGCAGCATGATGTAATAGGAAGTAAGCTAAACTAAAAGTTAAGTGAACAGGTTTTGGTCTTGGCCCTTCTGAATAACTTGGACAAGTGACCTTTTATTTAGGGTCTCAGTTCTTTTCTATTTTGAAATTAAGGCATTAGAGTAGCTAATCATCCAGCCAGCTTTAAAACATAATATTTACAGACAAGTCATGGGTGTGGACAATTGATGCTACCAGACATGGACAATCTTCCTGTCCAAGGTGGAGCTAAGTTTTATATCTTCCCTCTGTACAAAGAACAAGCAGGGTTTCAGAAAATTCATCACAAAAAGCTGAGTGGGAGTTGGCTTGAGTGGGAAGATTTTTCCCAGTAGTGAAGCTGTTGTTTCCTTCCCTTTGGCTTTATGTCATCAGAATATGATCCACCCCGATCCAGGAGAGAGACCTTCTGCAGTAGCTCTGTCCAGAAGTCGAGTTCTGCGGCCCTCCCTGGGGAAAGCTGAAGAGCTCCAGGAGCAGCTGAATTTGGAAAAGTTCAAGACAGCCACACTGGAAAGGTAGATTTTAGATGATGGGGACAAAAAAGAATCTATTGTATACTACTCACAATGATATTAACATAACTGATCTAATGTGTCTTCTATATGGATTCAAGTTTATATATTCACCACTATACTACATAGGTCCCTGCCCACAAAGAGATTGGCAGACTGAGGCTCTTTGTAGCATGGGACTGGGAGGCTTTATGACTAGGCTGCTTTGAGAGAGAAAATTCTAGTTAATGCAAAGGAAGCAAGAGTGAGGAATTTAAGGAACTATAACTGGTAAAGAACATTTAAGATTGCGTGACAGCAGGTATCTAAGTAACTGGTGGGTGATCACCTAATATAACCATAGGTAAGGTGGTAGAAACCTATTTTAGAAATCCACTAAGTTTTGGGGGCAGGCAGCCATACTGTCCTTATACACGTTTAGAGGAAGAGGTATTTTTCTGAGCAAAGAAAGCAATCTGATCTTATGAATGTAGGCTTGCATTCATGTATGTATTATTAATTCATTCTTTCATTAAAAAATGGGAATTAATTAGATGGGATGGGGTTGGGAAAGAGGTCAGGTAGTAATGTTGAGCAGTGTTCTGAAGGCATTTTAAAGTGATTATTACATATACTGTGCATGGTTAAATACAAAAGAAGGAAATATAAAATAGTCCTTGTCTAACATATGCTTAGGAGTCTCACTTCTCTTGGACACACAATCTGTCTTGGAAATATTAGCTTGAAAAGTCCCCAAACTAATTGCTTGGTAATAAGTTTCAGAGTCTCTCAGCTTTTAGTCAGGTAGTTCTTCCTAAAAAGCCACGTGGTATTTTTCTGCTCTAGTTTTGAATTCCACTGAAAGTACAAAATACTAGACTTACATATATATGTTGTTCACAATAATATAAGTACCTCTTAGAGTGTGGTGTGTACATTCTGCGAAGCCAGCTATACAGGCACAAGTAACTGCCATCAGCCAGTACCAGCGATGGGCACCCATAGCAGAGATGGGGCAGATGGTATCTTGAAACTCTTTAGACCAGAGGTTAGCAAACTTGCTTTGTAAAGGGCTAGATAGTAAATATTTTATGCTTCGTGGGAATTATGTTCTCTGCTGTAATGTCTCAACTCTGCCGATATAGTGTGAAAATAGCCATAGACAATGTATCAGTGAGTGGCTGTGTTCCAATAAGACTTTATTTAAAAATACAAGTGACAGGCTAGATTTGACTCAGAGGCTGTGGTTTGTTGATCTCTGTACCTTTCACATGTAGCCTGAAGAGTCATTCACTTAATTTTTTTAATTGTAAAATCCATTTATGCTCCAATCAGTGGGGTCTTGGAAACTAAACCTACCATATGCTATGGCATGTGGGTCAACCATTTTTTAAGACTATCATAGGAATTAAATTTTCTATTCTGTGTATAGCTCAGGCTTGTTACTGTAAATACTAAAAAAAGAGAAACAGTTTTATGTTTTGATCATAAATATCTCTAATTGGGGATCAAGTAACCTTTGCTTTTCCCCCCTTTTGTGGCAGGGAACTGAGAGAAGTCCAGCAGGCCCAGTCCCCCCAGAGAGACATCCACCATGGGGACCCTGGGGCCTCCGAGGCCCACACAGGATCAAGAAGCACGAAACGCCTGGTGGGAGGAAAGAGTGCAAAGTCTTCAAGCTTTACCTGTGAGTAATCTTCCCCTTAAGAATTCATTTCACACCAACTGACCTCTTACTGCAGTGCCTCCAGAAATAGGTATTGAGTCTCCCAACCTTCCCCTTATAAAATGAAAAAATTAAGCAACTTGAATGCCCAAAGCTTTCAAAAGCTACTCCTAATTTATCATTTACAGCCAAGATCTTAAAGCTAGTAAGGCTTTGTATTAGCAATGGTCCCAGGTACAATAATTGGTAGCCATTTCTCTTCCTTATTGTTATATTCCTGATGCCACCTATCAACAATTCATTTACTTCTTTTTTTTTTTTTTTTTTTGATGAACAGGGGGAGAGCATGAGCCTCTGGATTGAAAGAAGAAAGGGAAACCATCCTTGGTTTGGCCTATGGATTAAGAGGTTGCTGTTGGTAATTCCCCCACCAAGGACCCCAGGGACTCTAACTGTAAATAGAAGGGAATAAAATTTGGTTTTGAGTTGAAGTTACAGCTTACAAGAAAATGTACCTGGATTCAAACAGTGCTTCCCAGGTTATATGACACTATTCCTAAAAGAATTCCCAGTCCCTTTGAGAAAGTGGTTCTCTTAATGTATATATGCCCTTTCTCTGATATCATATTTATTAAGTAAATGGCTTCACCATTATGTGAGGTGGGTAAAAGTAAACCTGTATATAATGTGGACATTTCTGAGCTGGTTAACTTCTAGAACAGAAATACTAGAGGCAGAGGGCTCTAGGAAAATTTGATGTGACTGTTCTCCCTCAGTCTATTTGCCCTGACCCTCTCGTGCCTGTTCTGATTGGTTTTGGTATTCTGGGTACTGCCAATTTATCTTGACTTTACCAGAATTGGGCTTTATTTCCTGCCATTTTATCACATTTTATCTAAATTCTTTTTCTGTGTACATTCTTAAAGGAATAGAATACTGTATTTTTAAATAAAGATTTTTATCTTGTCCAAAGCTGAATTACGGGTAAAGCACTCTTCTTTATAATATGTAACTAACAAAGAATGAGAAATTTGTTGGAAAACATTTTATGAATAAATGCGTAAGAGAATTCAGTAGGTTAGTAGTAACATGTCCTTGGTAGCAAGACTCAGCTTCACAGGTCCAAAAGTTAATAACAGTCAGACTATGCTATAAAATAATGTCAACCACAAATGTATTTGATAAATTCTAATTTTGTGTAATCTTAATGAATGTAAACTGTTAATGATTAATAGCTCTTTTTGCTGCTTGATTTTCTTATTTTCCCCTCATTTTTAAAAGTTAATTACATTTTTTTAATTGAATAAACCATCATACTATTCCTTGTTCTGCTTTGGAATAGCAATTCTTTCCATGAAATTAAGTGTCCTGTAGTTCTTCCTATAGTCCATTGCCACTTTTATTTACTAGTCTTTATTCAGAATTTAAAAATGGGGTTAGTTCATCTCTTGCCACCTCACCCTCAACCCCAGGCCATGCATCTTGCAGTACAGTGCAAAGTCAACCACAATTTGTGATTTAGAAACAGGTACATTATTAAGTATATGCAATGTATGAATCAGAGTTCTTTGGTTATGCTTGTATTCTCAGGCATTGACAACTACAGCTATTTTGGTCTACAACCCCTTCCCTACTGTGTTCCTTGGAGCCTAGCTTCACATCTGAATGGACTTAGTGCCAGATTACTTGTTTCTCTCTCTCTCTCTCTCTCTCTGCTGGGCTCCACAGTAACAGGAAGTCACCAAAATACCATGCATCTGTATAGATGCTATTGAGTGTGAGAGGGATCAGGTGTTCACTGGGTTCTGCATTTCATCCCTTCCATTTCAGTTAGACATTTACTCCTTGCCTCAGTTAAATTTTGTCTCTGCACAGAGATCATGATATAAGTCAAACTAATTATCAAAATTATTTCACTAACATCATTGGGCTAGCAACATTAAAGAAGTTAAATTTAAATACTTTAGGAAACAAATGTTACTTCTCTATATATGTATCCTAAACACAAACATGGACATTAAGGTGCCAACAGACAATCTTGAGACTTAGGGAAATACTATTGTACTCTACTGGTCTAAGCTCTAACATATGTACTAATTTATAGAGGTCATTTATCTAAAACTGTAGAAAGATGAATATTGAAAGACAGATGTCAATCTTTCAGCTTGAACAGCTAAGCCTTTTTATCTCCAGATGAACCATAATTTCAATCTTGAATTACATAAAAATTGTTAGGTTGATTTTAAAAATTAAGTCATAATAACTATGAAATATTGCTAAAATCGCTTTTGATTCACTTTAAAATACATGCTAATAATCAGTTTAGGGCAGTAAGTGCTGTAATTTTCCGCCAGTTATTATGAGGCTTTAGAAAAAGTGTTTTAGAAGCAAAGTAAAAACTTGATTAAAATTCCTCCCCCCCAATTTTTTTAACAGCAAAACTGTCCAAAGCTTCCTAGTTATGATAAAACACTGTTAGCCTTGGTCTCTACCACTAGCTGACCTATACCTATAGGTCTCATGCCTATAGCTGAAACCCTTTTAATTTAGGGGGAAATAAAACAGTGAGGCCAAAGGTAACTTTACAGCCCTGGGCACATATGATGTACATTTCTCTTTCTCAGTAAGCTTTGCAAACGACAAAGGCAGTTCATTACTGTCAGGGATTAAAGCTGATTAAAGCCATAGTGATACCTGTCACTACTTCTCAGTATTGGGAAGGCCCTCTCTGGGTCCATGGATGAACGATGGCAAGTCCGTGATCGTGTTAGAGAGAGAGAGAGAGATTGAGAGAGAGAGAGAGATTGAGAGAGAGAGAGAGAGAGTAAGTGTATGTATGCTGCAGAGAGGTTTCAGGGCATCCTCATAAAAATGCAAACTTTAGATTTCTGAAAGGGTATCTCTGATACAAAAATACATTTGAATCACTCTTCCAGATCCTTGATTTTTTTTAAAAAAAAAATCTTTTAATTTTAGGCCTATTTAAGCATCTTTCTGGATTCTTTTATTTTTCTTGCTATTTCTGTGCTCTGGCCTGTGTTCTGGGCCCTTCTAAAGCCTGTCCTTGTTTTTAAAGCATACTGTGAATTGAATATTCACAAGTTCCCTGTCCTCTAAGAGCTCACAATCAATAGGAGAGATGAGACACCTTCATGGTCATTTAAATTATAATACAACACAGACTGAGTGTGTAAAGAACATGAAATGGGAGAACAGATTTTGAAAGTGTGGTGGTGGGGGAGGACATTTCAGATCCTGAGGACAGCGAGAACGAAGCTGAAGCATTCGTTGTATTAGGATGATACTGTCAAATATTACCTATTTGACAGCAGAAGAAAATGTTTTTGCTTAGTTCCTCCATGACATACATTTAAAAATTTTTGTATACTTTAACATGCTTTTCTTTGTCAATGAAGAAAAAAAGCAGCACTTGCAACTTTCTCTAGCCAACACTCCAAGGAGAATCTGTTTCAGTAGTTCTTGTCTGAGAGAGAATTTGGATTAGCCCAGATTCTCCACTAAGATGTTATTTAAAAAGTTGTAATACTTACCTGGCAGGGGAGATACCATGATCATGAAGGTGGTTTTCCCAGGGTGAGGCTCATCCATTGTACTCCGGGTGTGCTGACCCCTGCAGTTTCCCCAAATGCGGGAAACTCAAGTACATAATTTGTGGTAGTGGGGGACTGCGTTCGCGCTTTCCCCTGGGAAAAAAAAAAGTTGTAAGAGTTTACCCAAGGTTGGCTGTTTTCAATTTGTATAGTACTTTCTGTATTTTTTCTTTATACAATCTCTTTATACTCCCCACCCCAAAGTATGCAAATAGAAAGAGGGAGATATTAGTGGCATAATGAAGAAAGAACTTTTAGGGCCAAGTGATTGGATATAGGTGAACAGAGAAAATTTAAAGATGATTACAAGGTTCAAGTCTGGGAGAATCTTGGTACTATTAAAGCAAACACGGAGCTTACAAGTGGGAAATTGGCTTTTGATCAAAGGGTATGTTCAGTTTTTCATTTGACTTCACTCACCAAATGAAAGTTGGATTTTTTTTTTTTTTGAGACAGAGTCTCACTCTGTCACCCAGGCTAGAGTGCCGTGGCATCAGCCTAGCTCACAGCAACCTCAAACTCCTGGGCTCAAGCAATCCTCCTGCCTCAGCCTCCCAGGTAGCTGGGACTATAGGCATGCGCCACCATGCTCGGCTAATTTTTTCTCTATATATTTTTAGTTGGCCAATTAATTTCTTTCTATTTTTAGTAGAGATGGGGGTCTTGCTCTTGCTCAGGCTGGTTTCGAACTCCTGACCTTGAGTGATCCGCCCACCTTGGCCTCCCAGAGTGCTAGGATTACAGGT
>CAUYRT010105916.1:0-25569 GCA_963574885.1 Lepilemur ruficaudatus | reverse complement strand
ACAGAGTAGATTTTTGAATGTAACAAGATAAGTCAACTTGAGTGGTAATATATTTTGGGAAATCAGTTCACTACAAATTGTGACTGTAAACATTGTACTGTAAATGCTTTGTAGTTTTCCCCCAATAAAAAAAAAAAGAAAAAAAAACAGGAATAAGACAAGTTGAGAATAATTCCGTAGGTAATTAAGATTGTTGGTGCCTGCTTCAGAGAAGGAGAGGGGTGACCAAAGCAGACTGGGGAGTTCTGCACACTGGTCTGGAAGGAGAGGTGACATGGCCAGGCAGAGAGGAAGGCTCCCGGGCCCCGAGGCTGGGCGACCAGTAGGGGACGAGGAAGCATCTTCTTGATTGGCTTGCAGAGCACCTGCAGGAAAGCCACGGGGCTGTAGCATAATCTGCCAGGGGTGAAGAAAGACCTGGACTCTCTTAGGTCTACTATGTTACCTGAGCAAGTCCTTTCCAAAGTTGGGCCTCGGTTTCTCCATCTACAAAATGGAGAGAATAAAACCCACCTCCTTGTGGGCTCATTGTGAGGGTCACACAGAATATAGGATGTAAAAAATGTTCTGAAAATTCTAAAACTTGTGGGAACATGGAGAGGCATCTCTGTAGTCTGGGTGAAACCAGACAAGACAGTGAACACACAAACACACACACACAGGGACTTGAGATCTTCTTCTGGCCTGGGGTGTATGGCCTCAAGAGACCTCTGGCTGCAGCCTCAGATCCTGGTCACTTACCCTGGGCTGGGCAGGATCTGGGTCCCTGCTTACAGCCTCGGGCTCCTTCACATTCCAGACACACCACTTCCTCTCTCACTCTGTGATGAAGTAAACCACAAACAGATTTCCCATTAGCTCACGACAGCCTCGCTGCCTGGAAAGCAAAGCCTCCTGATTGCCCTCAGCCCCTTGCCAAGGAAGGGTGGGAGGAGGCAGGTGGGGAGACAGGCCCCACAGGGAGAGCAGGAAGCCAGCGCGGTTGTCTTACTTTGAGGGGACAAGCAGCCAAGACCAAAAACTCAAGAAGAAGACATGGGAGGCAACATGATGACTCTCCTGTGCCAATAAGTGCTGTGCTACATTTATATAGTAACCTAACCTCTCTGCCTCAGATCTTAAAAACCAAATAGCTCAAGAATATACTTTTTTAAAATTAAAAACCATTGGCCATTTTTTGTCTTAACATTACAATGCACATATGCAGACTGTGAAGTTAATAAAACTCATCTATATTGTTATAATCAATCTTCACAGCAAACTTGGGAGGAAAATGATAGAAATTCATTTGCCCACTCTAGGGATTAGAAAACCCAGGCTCAGAACGACAGTCACCTCCTGTCAATAGGACAGCTGGTGTCTCAGCACCATATTCTTCAATATCTTTGCCTCTCACCCTTGAATGAGACTCTGTTTGTACCACAGAATGCCCAACAGCATGAGCAACCCTTGACTTGCAGCATAAAGGTTGAAATTCTCAGAGATCAATCTGGTCATTCCCCCTGCCTCTGCACCACCTCCAATAAAAGACCTGGAAACTTGGAGAAAGCTCAGCTCCCAGGTTGATGACTTAATGCTAGGAGGATGATAGCTTGTCATTGGACATCTCTTTGGAATTGCTCTCCCTGGTTTCTTTCATGGACAAAGTGTTTGTGGTATAAGATTACTTTCTGTTGATAACCCAGAAAATAGCCTTGTATGGAGGGTTTGTGCACTTGCTCAGGCGAGGTAGATTGAGCCAGATTTCGCAAATGCTTGCAGCTCCTTTCTTAGGATGAGAGAGGAGCAAGTGGAAGAAAGAAGATTCACACCCACTTGATCCCATCAGTGCCATCCTATTGTGGGTTGAACTGCATTCCCCCAAAGATATGTTGAAGTTCTAACTCCTGGTACCTGTAAATGTGATCTTATTTGGAAATAGGATTTTTGCAGATGGAAGCAAGTTAAGATGAGGTCATAGTGGATTAGGGTAGACTCTAATCCAATGACTGGTGTTCTTACAGGAAGCAGAAAATTTGGACACAGGAACATGCGCAGAAAGAATGCCGTATGGGGATGGAGGAAGAGATTGGAGTGACGTAACTATAAACCAAGGAACACCAAAAATGCCAGCAACCACCAGAAGCTAAAAAGAAGCAAGGAAAGATTCTCCCCTACAGCCTTCAGAGGGAGCGTGGCCCTGCCGACACCTTGATTTTTGGACTTCTAGTCTCCAGAACTGGAAGAGAACAAATTTCTGTTGTGTTGAGCCACCCACTTTGTATTAATACTTTGTTATAGTAGCCCTAGAAAACTAATAAAATGACATTAGCTGAACAGGAAGTGAGTGGCAGACGTTATAACCACCAGAATCCACCTTCCCCCGAAGCTCTGGTCCCTTCAGATAGAAACCAGGCAAAGCCCCATCTCAGTCCATTGCAGAGAAAGTTTTCATAACTTCAGTGACTTCTAAATCTCTTTCCAGCTCCTCCAGCTTGCAACAAACTATCTCAACCACCCACACTCACCCAACCATTCACTCATCTATTAATCATACATAACGTGCCCTAAACACTAGGGACACAGAAGTGAACCAGATAACCAGTCCTGTGATTCTGTGAAGCTTAGATTCATAGCAGCAGAAAGCTGTGGGGAGAAACATAAAATAAATATTTAATCTAATGAAGCAACAAAATAAATTCAAATATTGAAAACGCTCTGTATTAAAACCAGGTGAGAGGTCAAGAAGGAACAGAGGTGGGGGATTGAATTTAGATTGGATGGTCATGGAAAGCCATGAGGGGGAAGAGGCTTTGAGGAAGGTGAATAAAACCTTATTCAAAAAAAGACAGATGGATGTTATTATCCACGAGGTTCTTCACCCCGTGAAGATGGATAGTCCAAATGTCTTATGTCCTGACTCCAAGCTCTGTACCTCCCCACTGGCCCAAACCTTAAAAAATCCTGAATTCTAGATTTTTATATTCCTAAGAGTCAAATATAAGTGGCTATCCCCCTTCCCTTCTCTTATGCTGCACTGTTTATAGGAGGGTATATGGTTTCTCATTCAAACTGGGCCACTTATGAGAGGGGGAGGGACTTCTGGATAATTACACCAGGACCACCTGCGTAAAGTGAGATGCTTCGAGATGAGCCAGGGTGCCGCAACTGGCTCTGGGTCTGTAAATTTGGTTATTTAACAAAAGTATTCCAGATCAATGAGCTAAAATGGAGAGGAACAGAAAAAGGTCACTATGCACATAGCTGGCCAAGGTCATCCAGCCTCAAGACGAGAGTCTTTGCCTTCTTCCAGATTCCCTGTGCTCCGCATCGAGACAAGGCTTCTTTACGATGTATCGTGATACACCAACACGCGTGCCGGCACACCCAGATTGACCTTCTTAATCCTTGGAAAATTGGAGCTTATGGCAGAGGCTGCCAGGCACCCCCTAATATCCATGCTCCCCTTCTTTGATATCAGTGGAATTTAGCTGCCCAGAATATGGGCTACATTCTCCAGATTCCCCTGCAACTGGAAGTGACTACTTGACCTAATTCTAGTGAATGGATGTAAGCACAGGTGTCCAGTGGAAACTTCGCAGACCTCTCTGAAGGTACAGCTGTTGGGTACCCTTTGCCCTTTCCTCTCTGCCTTCCTCTATTGTGCTGAGACAAACACTGGTGCGATGGCTAGAGTTTCCCCTTGGGGTCAAAGCGTGCACTATAGAGATGGCAGAGGGGTGAACCAGAGGGACCTTTGGTCCCTGAGAATTCACAGTACACCCTAGCAGTCCAGGACTTTGATATTAGCAAGAAATGAGCTTCCACCCTATGTAAACCACTGCTTAGGCACTCTCAGCTGGGCCAAATCCTAACTAAGACCACGTTCCTCTAATTCCTGACATTAATTCAAGAGGTTGGAGGAATTGCGTCCCAGAAACAGGATGTCCAAAATCAAATTGGCTAATTAAAAATGGAAAAATTAAATGAGAAAGTATTAAAATAATTAACATTAAATAATAGCAGCCTTCCCAAGTTCTAGCTTCCACTGAGTTCATTCTCCTATTCAATAAACTTTTCTTGAACACAAACACTGTGTCAAGCAGTAAACAGGGGCTGGGTAAACAGAGCTAAGTAAATCAGGTTGCTCTTGTCAGGAGCTTATGATGGAGAGAACAAATAGTAAAATTGCAGTCTGAGAGGTGTTCTGTGTGTGTGCTGACATGGGAACACAAAAGGGGGAGAAGCATCTAACTGTCTGGGCTCAGAGAAGAATTCATAAGAGGGGCAGCAGCAGAGCTGAGTCCTAAAGAAAGCAGCTTGCCAGGGTGGAGGAGGGAAATGGCATTTTAGGCCAAGGGACAGCTCAGGCAAAAGTCTGGAGGCCAGAGAGGACGTGGAGCACATGATAGGCACAATAATGGCCCCCTAAAGATGTCCAAGTCCTAATCACCAGAAGCTGTGAATATATTATCTTGCCTGGCAAAGGGGAATTAAGGTTGCAGATGGAGTCAAGGCTGCTAATCGGCTGGGCCTGACACGGGGAGAGTAGTCTCGATTATCCAGGTGGGCCTAATGTAATCACAGGGGGCTTTAAAAGTAGAAGAGGGAGGCAGGAGAGCCTGAGTGATACAACGGGAGAAAGGCGCTATTGGCTATTGCTGGTTTTGAAGACGGAAGAACAGGGCCATGACCCAAGGCATGTGGGTGGCCTCTCAAAGCTAAAAAGGCAAGAGGTCCTTTCTAGACCCTCCAGAAAGGAACACAGCCCAGCTGACAACTTGATTTCAGTCCAATGGGACTCATTTCTGACTTTTCACCTCTAAAACTGTAAGGTAATGATGTGTGTTATAATTAAATAAATTCGTGTTTTTAGAGGCTGCATTTATAGCAATGTGTGACAGCAACAACAGGAAACACCAAGAGGAAAGCGGATCCTGGGAGAAGAGTAGAGTGTGTGATTAGAAAGGAGGCTGCAGGCACAGGTGGTCCATGGTCATAGAGTCTTACATTTCAAGGTAAGGAATTTGAAATGCATAGGCAGTGGGAAGCCACTGAAGGATTGCAGGGAAGGAGTGATGTGGTCAGATTTCCATCACGAAGATTTCCACCAGCTGGTGCAGAGAATGAACTGGAATCCCTGGGGAGGGGACTGCAGTGGTCCTGGTGAGAGACACTGGGCTGGGACTGCAGGAGGGTCACCTCCTCTGAGCCCTCGGGACCCCTGCAACCCCTGTACCACAGCGATGGCAGCTGGAGGCTGTAGTGCATTCCTCAGTCCCTTTGTGTCCTTCCCAGAGCCGCCTCTGTAATTGAAAAGCCGGACTAGGAGAGAGGTGGGCTTGAGACCTGCTCTATCATTATTTACTAACATCACTTCACCTCTCTGTGCCTCAGTTTCCTCATTTGTAATGTGGTTATGACAATCCCTCCCTGAGAGTGCTTCCGTGGTGTGACATTTCATAAGCCTTTTCCACGCTTCCTGTGCATGCTTGGAGCATCCCTAAAAGCTCCCTGCTGAGTAGAAGCATTCTCCCCATGCTTTCATGACTCCTGCCCTGATTTCAGGATGAAGCTAGGAAACTGTAGCATTGCCCTCCAAGCCCCCTGGAGCAGCTCGTTCCCGCCCGCCAGGGCCCCTCAGGAGCACTGGTCAGAGGGCTGGGCGCCATCTAGAGGGCAATAGCCAGAAGACAAGGAGAGCCACAGCGATTCCCAAACATGGTCAGAGGGGATGCAGGAAAGCCTGCTTCTGGCTCTGTGGGTGGATTCTATAATAAACTGACATGTGAGATCACAGAATCTCAGGCGCTTCAAATTATAGATCACATAATCATTTAACTCTGGCATGTAGGAATCACGGAATTAAAGAATAATAAATTCTCCAAGCTATAGTCGGCGGAGCCTTAGAATCACACAGTTTTAGACTTTTAGAAACAGAGTTGGGTGTTCTTAGTGGCTTCAATTCTTACGTCGCTCTGCTGCTCCTGGTCTCATCAGGGTGCAAATTCAGCCCATCGACGCTGACATCTGGATCTCACTCTCTTCAACACCCCACCTGCTGGACCATAGCTCCTCCTCTTCTGACCTCCTTGCACTCAGGGACTCTGCCCTTCATCTCTTGTCCCCAGCACAGGGCCAGTCTCACAGTGGGGCTGAAAGGCAGCGTGACACTGTTGTCCTCAACAGCGAAGTCTGAGTTCAAATCCCAGCTCCACCACCAGCCAGCCTGAACAGTAGGTTAACTTCTCTGGGCCTTTTGTACCTCATCTGTAAAATGGGGACAATGATAGCCCACTCCTCACTGGGCTGTTGTGAAGATAAAATAACATGATCCATAGAAAGCACTCAGGAGGATTCCTGACACATGATAAGTGCTCAATAAATGGTAATGATTATTCTTAACTATCATTTTATTAAATTGGGGTTCAGCTCCATAGGCAATATGGCAGCAAGGTGCCTTAGGACAAAGAGACCTGAGAAAGCAGTGAAGGAAGTGAGCCAGTAGGGAAGAGAACAATCACACTGAGTAACTGTGTGTGACAGGCACACGCCAGGTGGCTTGCATGTGGCTAATCAACTTCCGAAGGCAAGGTTCACTCGTGTGACCCCCAGCTCACTGCCAGGACTTCTCAGACACTTTCCGTCCCTCCTTCTCCTGTCATTCACTCATTCATTCATTGTCTCGGACATAGAACTTTCTCCATCCCTCCAGGCTCTAGTAGCTGAGGGATTATCTCATCTCTCATTAACATGAAAGGAGTTAATGTCCAGCAATTAGCGGCAAAGATAAACAAAGCTTTCAATTCCTACGCTGACTCCTATTAGTCTTGGCTGCCTGGAGTTCTGTAATAACTTGAGTAGCTATCTGAGGCCCAGTTGACGTCCACGTGTATGAGTGCTGAGGTAGACTTGTGATGTCTGCCCTGGCATTGGTGGGAGAGGGTAGCAGTATGTTGGCCTTGCATCTACTGGACCTCTTCATGAAGAAGGGGGAAGTGAACAAGCTCTTGCCCCTTACTGTACAGGTGTTTTCATTGTATGCGTTAATCACGTTTAATCCCCATAGCAACTCCATGAAGTAGGTGTGATTATCCCTATTATATAGATAAAGAAACTGAGGGTCTGAGAGATCCCTGAAGAGCTCTTATGAGTAACTGAAAAATTTTTGCATTTTGAAGGGAACTTTAAACGCCTCTACTCAAAGGTATGGGGGAATTTTAGGCATCCTAGCCAGCTGGTGGGAAGACGTTTTGATGCAGAAAGTGTGTTTGCAATTCCTTGTAGATCACGAGGCCCACATTGTTATCCAGCCTTTTACCCACCTTTGCTCAGAATAAGAGAAGAGGGAAAAAAAGCTAGTAATATCTTAAAATGCATATGTATCTCACTTTAAGAATATGCACACAGTTACACAAGCCCAGAATTCACAACCAGTCAGGTTAAAGGCTGGACCTCAACTGGGCAAAAAGATCACTCCACAGGCCAGGTCATGAAGGCATTCGCAGGAGGACCCACTTTGCAGGCAAGAGGTGGGCCAGTGGGAAGGCAGTGGCTGGGCAGGCAGGAGACCAGGGCTGCAGCCTGCCTCTATCAGGAGTGCACGTCCCTTCTCAGCCTTCTGTATCCCCATCCAAACCATGGGGAAGTTAAATAAGAACTATGAATATCAACACAGACAGTTCTAACTCTGAAGTATGGTTTGGACAGTTCCAGGGATTTTTTTGGTTGTCACAATGGTTGGAAGGAATGCTGTTGGCATTCGGATGCCGGAAAGACTGCGGCACAGGAGAAGACCCGGCCCAGTGAGGACCTCGACCACACCCCACTGAATTTTGGAATGCCTCCCTGACATATATGTGAAGAGTTCATATTGTAATTACCTGGTCCTATTACACATATAGAGAAAGTATTTTGACCTGATTTTAATACACACTGAATTTTCCAGGATGTAACTACCTTGCAAATTCAGTGGAGATTTTGCTTTGTTCAGACCTCCACTGTTCCGGAGAATCACACCTCTGAAGGCCATGCTGTTTGTGTATCTGAGCGGCCGATTCCACACATTCATTTCAGCTCCTATCAAGCAATCATCTGTCTGCTATTATGTCTCCCAGTCTAGTCACATCCACTCATTCACTTATCAGCATACATATTATTTTTTTTATAAATTACTTTGCTTTTTATTTTTCATTGACTTTGCAGTTGGGGCATTATACAGATTTTTAAAATGAGATGTCTAGGTGGGTTATATAATTCATGAATCCCATTTCAGGATAATAAAGGGAACATCACAAAACATTAGTCTGGAAGGGTTGAGAATTACTGGGTCACATGACCCCAGGGTCCCTTCCGGCCCAGGCAAAGCAGGAGTGTTTCGCGGAGAGTGGCATGCCCAAGCCACGTGCGGCACATCGCAGGCGGAGAATGAGGGTAAATTATCTTGTTTTCGACAAATTGTCCTCACCCACTGAATATCCCTCAGCCGTTCCAGAATGTACAGTAATCTCCACCACTGAATGCATCCTGTCTAATCTCCCAAAAGATAAAATTGCCTAGAATTGAGTTTGGGCACATTTGGAATTGCTAAAGAATGCTACGGCTTCACTGGGTTGGAGCTGAGCACGTGCTGTTTTAAAATTTATAGTGTAATTGATTTCTTTATAAGCCATTCAGGCCTTATTATTTATTAATCCACCTGTCAAGGTTAATTTAAACTACTTCTCAATAAGGCGGTTTGACAACACCTTTGTTTACCAGATTGGCAGCCCTGGTGAATAAAGAGACAGCAGAGCTATTCCTTTGTCCTTAGCACAGACCTCCGGGAAGGAACTTTCGGCAGACAGTGAGTTGCCCGGGCCTTCACTGGAAAATGCCAGAGGCCTCCCGTCCCACTCAGTGGGGAAGGAACGTAAATGTTACCCTTTGTTTTCAGGTGTGTTGTAAGCCCCAGGATTATGCCAGTCACTGGGTGGCAACTGAGTCCTGAAGACTGTGCGGCTTCAACTGCCCTTGGATCTTCCCTTCCTGCCGTGACCTTAAAAGTCATCCCCTCCCTAGCCCATGGCAATAGTCCCCTAGCTGTCTCCTTACCTCTACATTTGTATACCTCCCATTCATGCCAGGGGATCTTTACAAAATGCAAGTCTAACCATGTTACACCCCTGAACAAAGCCCTTCAATGGTCCCCATAGACTCAAGTTCAAAATCCTCCATGCCCTGGTGCCTGCCTACTGCTCCAGCCTCATCTCCCGTCACACCTCCTCTGCCACCTTGTACTTTAGGCTCCAGCAATATCACTCACTGCGCTATTCCCCCTTCCTATATCCTGGTCCTCTATCATCAGACTCCAGCACTAATGCCGTCACTACCGCTTGCTGCCCTGACCACCTCTCCCAAGAGACTGATCATTTTCTGCCTTGGATTTATGTTCTTTGAATCCATGTCCACTGAGTTGGTAAACAGCAAATATTTATTGAGTGTGGACTACGGGCCATATGTGGTACTGTGCCCTAAGGACACAGAGGAGAACTAGAGAGACCATGTCCCTGTCCTCCTACAGCTGTCATCCACACTGTGGGCTCCTGCCAGGTAGTTCTTCTTAAGCACAGACAGACCATCACGGCTAACATTTATGGGAACAAGCCACTATATTCACACTTCCTTATTCCATCTCAGCGACAATCCAAGGCAGCTAGCATTTTTGTATCCCCTTCTTAAGATGAGCAACTGGAGTTCAAGGAGACGGCACAGCTTGCCAACGTTTACCCAACTCACGTGTGGCAAGCCCAGTATTCAACACAGGACTGATTCCAAAGCCTCAACTCCCCGTCTACACTCTACTGCTGTCTTCGGCACGGTCTGGACCTGTTAAATGAGTCCATGGCATGTGCCAAGTCAATGCTCTCTTTGTGTTTCCTCAGTACCTTCCACAGTTTCAGGGTGCGATCGGATGACTTTGACTTCCATGATGCTGAGTGGCTAAGTCCACATTACTGAGTAGGTTCGTGACACACAGAGTGTAAAACCCCTGGAGTCTGGATCCAGCCTGACTTGGGTAACATTAGGTCCTGTAGGTGCTCGGTACATATGCGTTAACTGAACAAATACACGAGTCTCCTGAGAGATGTCGACAGTGACGCTGCGATCGACACTGGTGGGACATTGCGTTGGCCACAGTGGGTAGCACGCTGGGCCGATCTGAGTCCACACTCCTCACCTCCTCAAGTTCAAAGAATATGAACTTTGAACAGACATTTCACAAAAGGAAGTTCTCAAACGCAGCGTGATCTCTGGGTGCTGCAAATGTAACCAGCAACCGTGCCACGGGCCCTTGTGAGGGCAGACTCACTGCCCCCTCTGTAGACACCAGACCCCCGGGCCAGAGGGCGCAGCCGGGATGGGAGAATCCAGCGCCACATCTTTAAGGAATCCGTGAAGGTATAAGAAAAGAAGAGGATTTCACTGCTATTCTATTTCCATTTATAAAAAGTAACTGTTGAATATATAAATAAACCCGATTTAAAAATAGGAAACACATTTTGGATCATGTGGGCTTGAAATGCGCTGCTCGATTTCACACCTCTCATCCAGGCCTTGGGGTGGGAGCAAAACACGTAAGTGGAGCAGTTACCTAACCAGCCCTCACACCCGGGCCCAGCTCCCACCACCTCTCTGGACTTGGGCGCGGAAGTTCATGGCTGTAGAGAGAGTGAAGAGGAGGTCAGTAGAAGAGAGAGCGAGGGACCCTGAGCACGTCTGTGCAGGTTCAGAAAGGGGAATGTTCACCCTTTGTGTGACTGTCACAGGTCAGTTATGTTGCGGCCAGGACACTGGCCTAGGCCAGCAGGGACGGTAAAGGAGGAGCACGCATGGCTCCTGCCACCCCTTGCTAGCTCCCAGCATGTTAAAGGCCTGCAATCTGGTCTGGTGTTTCACTTCTATTCACGTGCCTGAGGCTCGTTTCCCATTTGATCTTTCCTCTTGCCTCATGGAAGGTGGAGTGCACCAAGGCTCCAGAAGGCTCTGAGATCCCATTCACCTCCTTCCTGTGGCCTTTCCTTCCCCATGGCAGCCCAGTCAGGTTACTGCCCCAGGCCAGAGCTGCGCAGCTGGACCCGCTCAGCACATCAGTACTTTTGGGGAAACATGTTCATGCTTCTTACGCTTCCGACCGGCCTTTCTTCCCACGATGGGGGTCACTTCCGGATGTCAATTTTCTGGAAATGGATGGTGGGAGACAATATAAATAGGGATTCAGGGTAATTTGGGGAGGGAGCGACAGGGAACATCTCGCTCAAGCCTCCTGTGTGACGACCCCTTCCATACTCTTCAGTTCCATTTTTACGAGAGCCTTGCAACAGGGTATGGAGGATAACTCTGTAAAAAGTCGAACTTGACTTTCCATTTGCCTGTTGATCATTGTGCAAACTTCCCTGGAATTCCAGAGAGAAAGAGGGTGAATTTCAAATCCCCACCAGGCTTTAGGCTGGCAGACTTTGAATAAGTAAGGCAACATCTGGCTTCCTGCCTCCAGGTGTTGGTGGCGACCCACTAAGATCACGCGGGTGAGCTTCAGAGGGCCCACGACTGTGAGACCTGAGGGTTCTTTCAGTTGCCGTAAGGATTGAGGTGCCTTCTGCTCCCCTTCCCGGGGACCCTGTGAGTTGGCTCTGAAAGTGGCTCCTGCTGAATTTCTCAGCTCTGGATTCCTCCTGGATTGAACTCAGAAAAGTGGCCGAGGCTGGGTGTATGACTTTGCTCAAGCTGCCATAACAAAGTACCCCAGGTGGGGTGGGCTTAAAGAACAGGAATTTATTTTTTCACTGTTCTGGAGACTAAAAGCACTCAAGGTTTGGGCAGCATTGGTTTCATTCTGAGGAGTCTCTCCTTGTCTTGGAGATGGACATCTTCTCCCCATGTCTTCACGTAGTGGTCCCGCCGTGTGTGTCTGTATCCTAGCCTCCTCTTCTCACAAAGACCTCAGTCCTGTGGGGCATTTAACTTAATTACTTCTTTACCCTGTCTCCGAATACAGTCACATTCGAAGTACTGGGGATTAGGACTTCAGCATATAAACTGTAGGGGAACTCAATTTAGCCATAACACTGACAGAGAGGAAGATGAGATCCCAGACCCAGTTCTGACACTAGGATAAAGTCTACAGGGCATAACGTGACAAAGCCCTGTGCCATCTCAGCCCTGCCTGTGTCTGCACGCTCCCCTTGTGTCTCTCTCCCTGGATCCTTGCCTGCTCCAGGCACATTCTTCTTTTATCTCTGAATTAGACCAGACTTTCTTTTGCCTCCTGACTTGCAAACACATTGATTCCCTCTGCCCAGCTTCTCCCTTGGCTCAGCTTCTCCTTTGCCTGGCTAACGGATGCTCACCCCTCAAGTCTCAACCTAAACATTCCCTCCTCAGGGAAGCTCTCCTGGCCCGTCAGCATAGGTTAGGGCCCCCAGCATCCACTCCCACAGCCCCCACCTCCTCTCCGTGACACCCAGACACCTGCAGCACATCTGCAGACCCTGCTCAATTCATTGCTGCAGAAATGTCTCAGCCTGGTTCACAGCTGATTGCTGCTGCTTCAGTCAGGAGAGTCGAGGATGTGCCGCAGAGACAAGCATCCCCAGAAATGTGGTGGTTTAACAGAAAAGTGGCTCAGGGCTCATGCATAGTGCATGGGTCTGTCTTCAGGAGACTCGCTCATTGTGGTCCGAGTTGATGAAAGTTCTATCTTGATGTGCGCTTCCATGACCACACACCAGGAGAAGAGAGTTCTGGAAGGTCTCACACTGGCAATTCAATGTTCCAGCCCGAACATGTCACACAGCACTTCCATTCACAACTCTTTGGCCAGTCCCATGACCACATCAGGGAGCCAAAAAGTGCCAACTTCCCAATGTCAGTGAACAGCGCTGATGGCTACCACAGTAGCAACTCCCAGAGCACAGTGGTGCCCAAGCAGCATGTGTTGGATGATAATAATAATAGTCTTTATCTATCAAGCACTTACTCTGTGTCAGGCACTGAGCAGTAATTGTTTTTATGGAAATGCGGATTCATTTCTTCTTCACAATGGCATACATGTGTCATAGCATCACCCAGATTTATAAATCTTATGACTTCAGAGTCCTTTCCCACTCTTACCCATTCCTCAGCAAATTACTTAGAAGACAAGCTTAGCCCATCATGCCCACCTTCTCCCCTCCAGTCCTAATTTCATCCCACTCCAGTCAGGGTTTCATCCCCACCACTCCATAAGGTGACTCTTATCAAAGTCACCTCTGGCCCACCTTCAGCCAAACAGGTAGTAAGTTCTCTGTCCCCCTCTTATTTGATCTTCTGCTGGCTTTTTCATGGCTCACTCCCCTTGCTTGAGATACTTCCTTCTCCAGATATCCACTGTGCTCTTCTCATCTCCCTGGCCACACCTGCTCAGTCCCCTGTGCTGGGCCCTCCACTTGTCCCCAACTTCCGAGGCCACAGGGCTCTAATATCCCGCCCAGCTCTCTCTGCCAGCCTCGCTCTGGATGGTCTTCGCCATGACCATGCCACAGCCTGCCCTTTGCATATGCCAACGACTCTCACATACATTCCCAGGGCTCCTTCCCCACCTGCTGCCCTCCCAGAATCTCCATTTGAATATCTAATTGGCATCTAGAACATAACATGCTCCAATGAGCCTCCCACCACCCCACATCTTCCCTGTCTTAATAAAAGGTAGCAATATCCACCCAGGTGCCTAAGCCCAAAACCTAGGAGTCATCTTAAAGTGTTATCTCACCTTCAGATCCCACATCTAACCCAATAGTATATTTTCTTGGCTCTACTTCCACCATATAAGCTGAATCCAGCTGCTCACTCTTTTCCAGGCCATAACCAGCCCTTATGTGGAAAGTGATCACAGCCTCCTGACTTGCCTGAACGACCTTCCCATAGCATCCTGCAGGAAATCCACTTGCCTTGCTGAGGTCCCCAGGGTGCGGACAACCTGGTCTGTGCTCCTCTGTAATCTATTTCCACTCACATCTCGTCCTCCCATTGCAGCCCCCCTGGCCTCTCTGCCCCTGCAATCCCGGGTTCTTCCCTCCCTAGGCATTCTCACTTCCCACGCCTTCTGCTTGGAACGCTCTCGTCCCAGACAGTTTGCGTGGCAGCTCAGAGATGTCAGAGGACTAGCCCAATGTCACACGTCTGGGAAGCGTGATAGACGAGGTTGGGAAGAGTTCTGTTTGACTCCCCTGCCTTCACGCTCGCCATCACACTGTCTGCCTCTGGACGGTGGTGCTGAAGTGCATTATCTTTGCCTCTCTGCAGTTCCTTTCAGCATTAAAATTCCATTTTCTTCTAAGTGTATCTTTGCAAAGGCCATTAAAAGGTCATCTAGCATCTAATCTCCTTTCTTAACTTTGGAGCTAAGAGAGTCCTCTGGTGCTTTCTCAGCTGTAAAACAAAGATAATACCTGCCCGGGAGACTTGAAAAGAGATGCCTGAGAAAGTGTCTGGCACACAGTAGGGACCTGATAGATGTTAGCGTCCTTCCTCCCTGAGGCCGTTCACTTATTCCCCAGATATCTGTAGGGTAATGTTCCGTGCTAGGTGCTGCGGGAGTTACAAATGTGAACTGGAATGGGATTCTGCTCTCCAGAGACCCAGATTCTCAGAGGGAACAGAAAGCAGTGACTCAAATATCTTCAACACAAGCTAGGACGTGCAAAGCGCTTGGACCTTGCAGTCCAATAGACCTGGGCTCGATTCCTCGTCCCCTGACCTGCTGTGTGATATCAGGGAAGTTACTCAACCTCCCTGGGATTCAATTTTTTTTTTTAATCTATCTAATGGAGTCAGCACCTCCACTCAGTGTTATTTACAGGAATTTAACAAGCTACACATACGTAAAATACACAGCATGTGCTCAATAAATGGAGGCTGTTAGGATTGCATTGGCTGGCAATTACTGAGCATTTATTGTGTGCCAGGCTTATTCTTCGGGCTTTACAGGTAATAACATACTCCTCACGGTCGCCCTAGCGAGTGAGCACACTTATCTCCCTCATTGTGGGATGAAGGGACAAAAGCACAGACAGGTTAAGTGCCTTGGCCAAGGTCTCACCACCAGCAAGTGTCCTGTGCTGAGGCTATGGAGTCACGTACCTAACCACTGGACAACACTGCCTCTCTGGGAGGAATTCTGCGTAGTGCAGAGCAGGGAGAGCTGAACTCCAGCCTCAAACAAGGCACAGTCAGGGGAGGCTTCTTGCGGAGGCCAGGATTGCAGCTCCAGAGCTCGCCTCAGCCCCAGCCTCCGCTCCCTCAATCCTGCGTCCGTCACAGCCTGGGAGCTTTGACCTTCCCCACCCCCAAAGTCTGAGGTGTCGTATTTGAAAATTGCCCAGTAAAGTGTGAGAGCAAACCAGGCAGAATGCTAAAGGACCGGAAAACATAAAATTTAAAAACGGCCTCTGACAGTGCAGAAATCAAGAAAGGACTTTTGCAAAAAAACAACTCCGTTTCCAGCCAAACGGAGCTTCAATCGGCCTGGTAATTTAGTGCATCTGCTTCTCCTTGTCCTGGAAGAGGACCAACCCGCCCGGGCCGTGGTAACAAGGGTGAAGGCAAGGCTGGAGCCAGGCCCTGTCATGAGGGCCTCCTCCTCCTGGCACTGGGGGTGAGCGACAGTGGCGGACAGAGGAGTCAAGGGCAGTCGGGGGGTGCATTCTGGGTACAAATCCCGTTGTCTGGCACATTCTGAGCCCATCGGGGTTGGGGGTGGGGGTCTGAAAGGTAAAGTAAAGGAGACCCTTGCAAGCTGGGCTCCCACCAGGGGGGACAGGAAGGAATTTGGAGGCCACAGAAAGAGCTCAGCACAGGGTGGCTTCAGAGGTCCTGGAAGGTTTTGTCGGAAGAATCCTTGAGTTGCCACATGGGCACAGGCTACAGACAAAAGCGTGGACGCCGGCATTGGACAGGCCTGCTTCAAACCCAACCCTGCAGCTTCCAACCTGCCTGACCTTGGGCAAGCCCTTTTGCCTCTCTGAGTTGTGTTCTTGTTTTCTGTGGAGCAGAGATCAGAATATCCCTGTTGTGGAGCAGCGGACAGCTAAGTGCCCCACCGTCATCCGCAAGAGATGCAGCGCCAGGCACAAAGCGGGAGCTCCAATGTCAGGATCCGCCCCCTCCCTACAGCATTAGCCTGGGAGAGTAAGACCTGCAGCCTGCTCCTTGGTCCCTGAAAACAGCCTTCGTGGCCTTCTCTCTGCCCCTGAGCACATCCCTCCAACTGACACTGCAGGGGCGAGGCCTGCTCCCCAGAACAGACTGACTGTGAGGTCGAATAAAGCTTGAGGAATGCTCCCCACTCTGTCTCCCCAACAGCACATTAAAGGCTCTGAAAAGGCCTGCAGTGGAGAACCTCACTCAACTTTGTTTAGCCCAGAGTTCTATTTGCCTATGGAGCTTTTTAGTTTTTGAAGAACATCATATATGAACACCTCCCAGAACCATATTCCATAGAAAGATATTTTGGGTGATGTTGCCAGATAATATTAAAGGCAAAGATCAGTTTTATGTGACAGGTAAAAATGAATTCAATAATTGTAGCCCAAGTGGATCACTTGTCCTTCCCACAGCTGATCCTGGGACCGCCCACCTCCATCCCCATCTCCAGCCCAAGCTCCAAGGCTCTGCTCACTGCACTCCCAACCATGGAGACCTCTCTGATTTCCCCTCCGCCAGCAGGATGTGGCCTCCCCCTTACCCAAAATCACAGGCATTGTCTCTGCCCCTCTCCTTAGGTACCAAGCACCCCCGATCTGTGTTTAGTTGTTACTCTATGCATTCATGTGTCTGCGTCCCATCAAAATATAAACTCTCTCTGAGAAGAGATATCACTGCATCTTCAGGGCTTCTGGAACCTAGGAATATCAGCCAAATGAAGCAGGATCCCCACATCTCCCATCAGTCTGAGAACGGCAAATCCACAGATGATTCTAGCTGGAAGGGATACTGGGAGTTCATCCAACGCAACTCTGAATTCACTGCATTTCATTCACATATTAGGCAAGCACTTCATAGCACCTGCTCTGTGCTAGGCATTAGACTAGGTGTTCATAACACAAAGATGAATCAAGCACGGCCCCTGCCTCTACTAGCAGGGGAGGCCGATATGTGCGTAGATGGTCTGGGAAGTGCTAGCTCAGAGCCTGGCACGTTCTAGACACATAAGCAGTGTTTGCTGAGTGACAGAGTGAAAGACTGGTAAGGATCGGTCCAAAATGTGATGGAGCACAAGACACGGTGCTATCTGAGCCGGATCTGGAAGAATGAGGATGTTGCCCGAGTAAAGAAAAGAAGGGATAGAAGCGTATTCCAGGAAGAGGGAGCAACATACACAGTGGCACAGGAGGAGGGAAGGACATGGTAGTATCCATGAGAAGCTCTTTGAGGGGGATGGAGCAGGTGACCAGGGAGGAAAGAAAGACATGGCAGGATATGGAGAGACCAAGGTCGATTATATCAACATATGCCCTGCCAAGGAATTTGAGTCTCGTCTGCTTGTACGCCTGCAAGGAGGGTTAGTAAGAGCCTGCAGGTGTGACCCCTTGTAACTTCCCTGTCCTGGTCTGTCACAGGGGCCATGCTCTGCCATGCAGATCCCCCTTCAGGAAGGACAGACTTACTCCCCCAGCTGCTGGCAGTGTTGGCAGAAGATGGCACTCAGCTGGCCATTCTTTCTGGAAATTACCCTCTACTGAAGAGGGCTTGTCTTGCCCTGGGTCATGCCCCCTTCCCAGGGCAGTCTGCATCCAGTGGGATGGAGGAGAAGGAAGGCCTATTGCCCTCACCCCGACTCAGGACAGCTCTAGAGGGCACCGAGATCCAGAGTGCTCCATGGGTCGGCTGAGGCTGTCACTGGGACTGCAACACAGCTCAGTCTCTCCCTCTACCCACTCTCTCTTCCTTCCCAAGAGCATTTACCAGTAAACATCCTGCATGCTAACCTCCATCCCAAAGTTTGCTTCCCAGGAAACCCAACATATGAGACTCCTGGTGAGTAGAGTGAAATACACTCTCCCTTCCGGAATGCAACTGTTTGTGGGAGCCGATATATATTAATCACTCACAATTATTGACAACTCACCACCTGCTAAGTTCTATACATTCATTTAATCTGAACACCGACTCTAGGATAAGTATTAGTATCATCTCCCTTTTGTAAATAAAGAAACTGAGGCAGAGGGAGGTTACATGACCTGCCCAAGATCACAAAGCTAGTATGTGGTAGAGGTAGGTCTTGAACCCAGGCGGTCTGGCTCTAAAGCCACACTCTCCAGCACTGCCCTCCTCCTGGAAACTTCACTGCGTTGGCTGGAGACAGAGGGACTCTGTGGACAGAACCCATGGGAGTGGAGAAAGGTGGGGACAGCAGAGGGATGGTACGGTGTCCAACCCCCACCACACCCTTGGACAGACTGGGGCTCCAGTGGGGATGGGGCAGACCTAGCCACCGCATGAGTTGTTCTTCTGAGGATGAAGTGTGGGGCACAAGGAATATTGCTCTGGGGGTCAGGGAACAAAGTAAGGTAAAGAGCTGAGAAGAGGAAGTACTTGCCCTGCAAACATGGAAAATGGCTTTGGGGACACTGGGACATAGCATCCTGGGTCAGTTCCTGGAGTTTCCATGCAGAAACGATGGTGGGACCCAGAAGCCAAGGGCAAAACACATGCACAGGCTTCTTTATGAAGATGTAGGGGATGTTCCTGATCTGAGAACTCCCCCAAATCAGGGGAGATTATGTTGGGGTGAGGTCTTGATGCCTTGTCAGCGAAGGCTTGGAGCCATCAAGATCTGCAGGTGGTGGCTTGGTGAGACCTGGATATATGGAGTATAAGAATGTTCCCAGGTTATTGATGAGATCACTGCAGCTCAGAATGACAAAGCCACTTGCCCAGCCCACGCATCTGCCACCTTCCATGTCTCAGCTGGCTGCCTGAGAGGCTCAAGAGCATCGCATTTCCTCTCCTGGTGAAGAGCCGGGCTTCAATCCCACAGTCACATGGGCACACCTGTGCTCACGGTTCCCAAAACCCAAGAGAAAAGCCTCAAAAATTGTGCCAGCATGCTTCACCTCCTTGAATTAAATCTTTCTCTTCTCAGCCATCTCCTTCCTTCTATCTCAGACTCTAGCATCTACCTGCTGTCAAAATAATTAAACATATTTAACATGAACAACTGAAAGAGTAGCAATTTATTAGGAGGCAAAAGATCTGAGTTCCAATCCTGATTCTTTCTCTGTATCCCTATAAGACCTTGAGAACATTCCTTCCCCTCTCTAGATTACAGGAGAGCTGGTAACAAAACAAGTGGCTTGGTCCTGGATCATCCAAAAAGACATCTCTGCCTGGAATGCCTCCTAAATTGAGATTCATTCATACTAAGGTGTAAATGACTGCTAACAACTGAAAACATCAACCCAACCTCTGTCAAGAGAACTGCAACCAAACAAAAATCTACATCTTGAATTAAAACTGACTAGAAAAAGGACAGTCCTATGGTGGCATTTTAGCTGCAATAAGCACTGGCCATCAGGCTCTGTTAAATGACAACGAAGAGAAATTTGCATTGGTTGGGCAATTTATGGATATTTTTCTCAGAACATCATAAGACGGCAACCACCCCATTGCCAGACCAGGAAGCTATGGCTCACAGGTGATAAGAAACTCAGTCAAAGTTACCCAACCACAGAGCGGCAGAGACCTGAGCTGGCTCCATCACAGACCACTGCATCCTGCCTCCCAGCCCGTCTTCCACGCTATGGGCAAGGGGATTAACGGAGGTCCCCTGCCATCTCCACTTTCCAGCCTAGAAAGGTCTCTTGTCTAGTTTGCATTGATTTTCGTGTGTTTGTTTGTTCTTGATGCATTTGCTGAATCTGAGATCCCGGCTGCAAATAAGGCAGACAAAAAGAGAGGTCAAGGGAATGGGAGAGGCGGACTCCTCTCAGCAGCGCCAGCATTGAAAATATCTCCTGCTGTCTCCACTGTCTTATTTGTTGGCTCCTTACTTCCTCCACGGTAATGTTCCAGCCACATCTCCAGCCCATCCATTTGCAGACCCCTGGCTGGTGATAGGTCATGAAGGTGACCACAGAAATTGGTAGATTCTGAGATATTAATTCCCAGCACCCCCTGCCTTGGTGCAATAGCCACTTACCTAATCTTCCTGCCTCTGGTCTCAATGCCTCTCCCAACACAGCCCATAAAATGTTATGATATGAAGTGCCCTAAAGCGCAACCTGAAAATCTTCAGTGGCTCCTTAATTGCCTTCAGAAGAAAGTCCCCATGGTGTCCGTGGTTTAGCCACAAGCTGCTTTTCAAATCTTAGGTCCCACTGCCTCGTTTATCCTGCTACCCAGGAATATGGGCCTTTCCTACTTGCTGGAAAGCGCAGGGATTTTCCACTCCACTTCCAATTAATGCTTCTTGTTCCCAATCCCCATGCCGGCCTCTTTTGCAGGTCCTAAGCCCACCACAGGGTCATCGCTCATGGACAGCACTGAGAACTGTGTGCCTCTCATTTTGTGCCAGTGACTCTATCTTTGTCTCACCTTCTCGACATCCCTTCTCTCCTCACCTCCACCTCTGATCCCAACCCCACTAAAGACTGAGCCCTGCAAAAGCAAAGGCCTGGTTTAGTTCATGTCTGTGTCCCCTGTGCCCAGCAAAGTACCTGGAACACAGTAGGTCTCAGTAAATGCTGTGATTGACGCAGGCCATTTAATAATAACAGTGGCCCCTTACATTAGAACAGCCGTTTGCATGAACAATCCACTCCTCAGTCGAGCCCCATAAAGACCCCAGGAGGAGAGATTACCTGCCCCATTAGCACAAGAGCAAGGTATGGCCCTGAGAGGGGGAACAGCTTGCTCAAGGTTGCACAGCCCTTCAGCAGTGATGTTAGGACTACAACTTTGCTCTCCTGCCCAAGTGCAGTGTCTGGGAATTTTTAGTTTACAGAATTGTTCTGTCCCTTCCAGCAATCCCAGCAATCCCAGCTTCCATCCCAGACTACTCCCAGGCACAGGCCCTGGGAGGACCTAGAGGCTTCATGGAGATGCCACTGCAAACCCCAAGGGCTCACTGATGCCACCTGCAGACTCACCTGAGAGGGCCCAGCCAGCCGTGCCTTCTGGGCTCTGCCTGACAGATGCCAACTGCTGCTGCAGAGAGCACGAGAGGGAGACCAGAGCGAGGCAGCTGGGACTTCAGCAGCTGATGCTGCCTTGCACTCTTGGCATCTGCCAGGCTGACTTCATTTCCAGATTTTGCACCTGCAAGAACTGAGGATACTTCTTGGCCTATTGGAATAACGGAATCAGGCTTATTAATTTGCAGCCTCAAATCCCTCTTGACGGCTGCTCTCAGCCCCAGGGTCAGCACCCAGGCACCCATCTGGTGACCTCTTGGAAAGGTCCTTTGACACATGTGTCCTCCTCAAATCTGCTTCATTCCTTGCAGTAAGCAAAGAAGCCAATGCTCATCGAGAAAGGTCAAACACCCGCACTGTGTTTGTTCGTGAGGGTGATATTTCACCAAAGAGCAGATGCTTCCTAAATGATAAATAAGAACAGCAGCTCCCAGCGGGTCTCGGGGGAGGGAAAGGTCTCCTCTCCATGCACAGCACAGGCTCCAGCAAAGACCAGGAAGGAGGCAAGGGCAGAGTTTAATGCATTGCGACACATGACCTCAGAAGAACAGGGAATGGGTACTGTGCCCAGCACGTAGTGTGTCCTCCATGAATGCTTAGTGAGTGGACAGATAACATTATTAGCCACCATTTACTGAACACCAGAGGCACTCTGCTAAATTCTTACATATATTTTCTTATTTAATCCCCATCACAACTTTATGAGAAAATAAGCTCAGAGAAGTTGAGCTACTAGTCCATGATCACTCAGCTAAGAAGGGATGCAGCTCAGGTGCACCTGCCTGCAGGGCCTGAGTTCTTAACCACCATGCTACACATGCTACAAGAGGGTGGAGCCTGATAAACCTGTGGCTGGACCTGAGCTCTGCCTTGAGCCAAGTAGCTACAGGGCAAGAACTCAGAAATGACGCTGGAGGCAGAGGAGACCAACTGCCTATTTAGCATGGGAGAAACTTTGCAAACCTTGGAGTCCAGCAGACTTGGGTTTGGATGTTATTCCCTCTACTCTTTAACTGTATGAACCCCACGGAATTACTGAGTTTCTGATCCTTTTTATCTGCTCTGTAAAATGAGCTGAATAAGAACCATATTGCATAAGTACCATGAGCATTAAATAGGGCAATCTATAAAAAGGATCAGTACACAATAGGTGTTTAATAAATGTTAGCCATTATTGTCATGTCTGTAAGTAGGCATAACCAAGGAGCATATAGAATGAAGAATGAATGAATGGATAAACTGAGACAACGGACAGGTTTTCAAGATTAAGTATCTCCAATTGTTTGTGAAATCAAGGGCCACCTCCTTCACATCCTCCCATTGCCACAGGCAATGTGACATCTACAGAAGAGGAGCATCTATCAAGGAACACTTTTAGGATCTAAAGAAAAACTTACAGACTCAAATTCTCTGCTCAGTTGTCCACCTGTACACCATGAGGCTCCCCACCCACCCACAGAGCAGGGGCTCTGCGGCCAAGGGTCTTGGATCTCCCTGCTCACCTTCCTTCTCACTCCTTGCTCCTGCTCAGTGCTGGCCCAGCCAGCTTCTAAGCAACATGATATTTATACAAACAGCAGTAGAATGCTATTGAGCAGTTTTGAGCCAAAATGTCATGGGATCGACTTTGTGCATTTAGAAAGATCTTTCATGCTGCAGGCGGAAGACTGTTTAGAGAGGATCAGATGGATTTAGAGGAACCAAGTAGAAAGCTCCTGAAGTCATCCAGGCAAGAGATCGTGGTTCCTCAGACTAGTGGTGGTGACAGCGCCGGGGGAAGTATGGAGACGAGAGATGCTGGGGAGGTAAAATTGGCAGGTCTCATAGATGGTTTGGAGTGTGGGGTAAGAGGAAGGGTGGTGTGAAAAATAAACTGGGGGCTTCTGGGCTGCATAAGCAGGTAGATGATGCTCCCGTTGGCTGATATGGGGAGGGCTGGGTGAGCATCAGACTCGAGGGTGGAGCAAGACCCTGAGCTCTGTTTGGAGCATGACCATCGTCTGAGAGATCGGAAAGAGTCACCAAGGAGGCCTTTCTCGCTGCAGTCTGTGACACAGCATGGAGTGTAATGGAGTATAACATGAGTGGGGAAGGGGCCGGTGTTCCACTCATGACAGCCTGGTCACCAGGGGTTAGACTGAGAAAACAGAACCAAAAACTATCACCCTCACCTCCTGGGAGCTTGGGATTTACACAAGCACGATGGAGCCTCCACGTGTGATCAGCAGTCAGCACCACGGCCAGCGCCATTAGGCGGGAGTGTTAGGGACAAAGGTAGAAAGCTGGAGACCATGGCCATTCGCGAGCAGATGGGATCCCGAGGAATCCTGATGGACTTGGAAGGAGACTTCTTTGGCCATTTTCCTAGTGGCAGGTACCCCAGGAGATTCCTGTATTTCTTACTCATACACCTATCGCAGCATCCCAGCCAGAATCCCACGGTCCCGGGGAAGCCCTTCATGCCCGTGAGCCACAGTGTTCTTACCCGCAAGGGTTTAATCTGATCTGTAAGAGATCACTCTGACTGGGTTACTTTGAGAATCAAATGAGGTAATGTATATTAAGCGTAACAAATAGCACACAGTAGGCGATCAATAAATGTCGGTTGACATCCCCACCAGCCGTCTTGCAGAGCTGACTTCCATTTGGTTTCATCAATTAATCAACGCTGACAGAGCCTTCGGTATGTGCTAAGTGCAAAGTAGGATCAAAAGGAGTGACAGACAGATTTATGTCCTTAAGCGGCTCACGATCCGTCAGGACAGAAGAGCATGCAAACACCCAGCTCTAGCACAGATGACAAAGGGAAAGCAATGCCACTAACTGACTGCAGAAGCCACTCTGCCTCTAAGAAGTGGCATAACTTCCTCGAGAGTGGATAGCTTTCTTTTTTTCAGAAAAACAAAATACCTGGGTAGGTACTTTTTGGGTGGGAAAGATGACCCCACCATACCCACCTAGGGTGTGTCTGGGAAGGAGATATGAACCAAAGCGAGAGGTAAGAAATGATTAGGATCATATGCAATGACCTTGCGTTGTGCTGCTCTGCGTTGCCTTGGATATAAGAAAGATCTACGGAAGAAATGACCAGAAAGTAGGAGGGGTGAGGGGAATTTGGGTGGAAAGAAACCAAGAGGAAGTTGATCAATATGATGACAGTAAAGTTTCTGGGTGGGTAGTGGCTAGTCCTTCTGGCCAGGGGAATTTTCTAGAAATTGGGTAGCTGGTGTCTACTTTTAAGTTAACCTCTGTGCCATCCTGCAACATTACCACCCTGACTCGCATCCCCTAAACCCACTGCCACTCACTGTCTTGGTTGCAGCTCTTTGGGGTCAATGGAAGCACTGAAGTGTGTCCAGGTGAGAGTCTACTCAGCTTAGGAAAGACACACACGATGGGAAAAGACAAGAGGACAGAGACAACTCTGCAGAAATGGCAAAGTGGGACCAGGAGTGACACAGAGGGTGTAAAGCCCCTTAAAGTCCCTGGAGGCATGAAGAGGAAGACTGGATTTCCTACCAGTTATGCAATGGGGATCTTGAAGGTCAAGGTGATCCTTCCGACTGTGCTTAGGACCTGTGGGATAACGACACTTGGATTTACAAGGATCAATAATATAGGTGTGGTCACCAGGTAGTAACCAGCCTATGAATACAAACGTGAGGATGCTGCCACTATTACCCAAGTCTTAGTAGTGCTGAGATTCACAGACCAGGCCCAGTCCACTTCAGTCCCTGCCCTCAATTTACTCATCTGTGAAATGGGAATAATAAGAGTACCTGTTAGGATTGTTAGGAGGTTTGGAAGAAATTGGCACATGCAAAAAGCTTAGAACACTGTTTGGCATATAGTAAACGCTCAATTACAATAACCGGCCCCCTTATCTGTGGTTTTGTTTTCTGCAGTTTCATTTACCCAGCATAGAGTACAATAAGATGTTTTGAAAGAGAGCTAGATCCCACCTTAGCCTCTTGAGTAGCTAGGACTACACGCGTGCACCACCACAGTCCAGCTAATTTTATTTTACTTTTTTTAGAGATAGGGTCTCACCATGTTGCCCAGGCTGTTCTCAAACTCCTGGCTTCAAGTGCTTCTCCTGCCTTGGCCTCCCAAAGTGCTGGAACTACAGGCGTGAGCCACTGTGCCTGGCCATAATTTTTATTATAATATATTGTTATAATTGTTTTATTTTTTTTATTTTATTTTTTTTGTTTCTACAAAAATGCTTTTTTTTTCCTTTCTTTTTTTTTTTTTATTGGGGGAAAACTACAAAGCATTTACAGTACAATGTTTACAGTCACAATTTGTAGTGAACTGATTTCCCAAAATATATTACCACTCAAGTTGACTTATCTTGTTACATTCAAAAATCTACTCT